>OX463770.1:1128691-1187093 GCA_949825005.1 Gasteruption jaculator
ATGCTGTAATTGAGTATTTGATTTGATAAGATGAAGACGATGTGAGAGGAGGGGGGTTGGGTGAAACAAAAAATACGAAATAGTCACCTCGCTGAGCTCTTGCGGTAGAATAAGAATTGAGTAGGAGTAAGTTAAAATACTTCGATTAATTCCCATTTCTTTCCGAACCCGGTGTCATCATCTTCTTAAATCTCTTCCGAGTACTCAATTACAGCATGGCACACCTTACTGAACGAGAACGAATATCTCTGTTGATAATGCGAGGGTGGGTGATTTACAAAGGGGTTACAAACAAGTATTGAGGCTGTTTAATGAAACCTTCAGAGTTGAAGGATATCCCATTTCCAAAAGTACAGTTGTCCGCACAATTGAACGTTTTGGTGAAACTGGTAGTGTAAAAGATCGTCCAAAATCTGGAAGATTAAGATCAGCAACCAGTGATGAAAAAGCCCTAGATGTCTTACAATCATTTGTCGAGGATCCTACTTATTCCATCAACCGCGCTTCACAAGAGCATGAAATTGCGGTTGGATCTACACATAAAGTTCTGAAACTTAACAAATGGCATCCTTATAAAATCCGCTTAGTTCAGGAGCTATCTGAAGATGATTTTGATAGACGGGTGGAGTTTTGCGAAATCATGATGCAGATGATCATCGATGATCCTTTACTCCTAGATAACATCATCTTCTCCGATGAGGCCACTTTTGAACTAAGTGGACAAGTAAATAGGCATAATGCCAGGTACTGGAGTGATATCAATCCTCATTGGGTTAGAGATAGCCACACCCAGTATCCGCAAAAAGTTAATGTGTGGGCTGGAATTCTCAATGGTAGAGTAGTGGGGCCATTTTTCATTGAGGGAAATTTGACGGCTCAAAAATATGAAGACATGCTTCGAGAAGAAATTGTACCAGCCATTCGAAATTTAACGAATGGTAATATGGCCGAGATGTATTTCCAACAGGATGGAGCTCCTCCACACTATGGAGTTAACGTTCGTCGGTATTTAGATGAAACGTTTCCTGGCAGATGGATCGGGCGTAGAGGTGCCATTGAATGGCCACCTAGATCTCCAGACCTGAGTCCTCTCGACTATTTCTTCTGGGGGTATTTAAAAGGAAAGATTTATACCACGAAACCTCAAGACTTAGAAGATTTGCGCAACAGGATAATTCGTGAGGTAGCTGCCATAACAGAGGAAACTTACAGGAATTCCGTTTCAAGTTTCTACCACAGGTTAGCACATTGCCAGGAAGTTCATGGACAACAATTTGAACAATTGTTATGAAATTTTCTGATTCGTACAAGATTAGTGAGTCGCAATAACCACCCCGAATCGTGAGAGGCAAGGGGACTCACGCTAATCAAGCACCCCGAATCGTGAGAGGCAAGGGGACTCACGCTAATCAAGCACCCCGAATCGTGAGAGGCAAGGGGACTCACGCTAATCAAGCACCCCGAATCGTGAGAGGCAAGGGGACTCACGCTAATCAAGCACCCCAGAGGGGGCAGATTATCACCACGTCCACGTTCGTTGTCCCTGGTTAAAACTAAGAGTGATAGAAAACAAAACTGCGGATCGATAAGGGTTAATGAAACATTCAACTTCATCTTCAAATAACTTTGAAAGTGACTCGAAGGTTACGGTTAAAGCCACGAATGTGTCCGGTCAAAATCCTACAAATTTTGTCTGAAACATTGTCACAATTGCATTTTTATAGCCTTATGCTTCTTACGGCTCCATTTGACCAAAACAACTTTCATCCGGGTCATCTCCCAGGATCACCATGTTTTATTAAGGAAACCACGATTTCGGGTACCCCTGAAATGTCTAGCTATCCGAAAATCAAGTTCCCACCTCTTTCCGAATCCAGTATCATAAACTGGGATCACCGTGCAAAAAAATCGAATTGACCTTGGAGTGACCTCTAAAATTGACCCCGAGGTACACATAAAAACACCTCATGACCCCTTTTAACCTCTGTAACTTTTATTTGGGTCATCTTTCACAATCACCTTCTGTGCGGAAGATTCCATGGTTTCGACACATTTAACCTCAAAATGACCCCTAGAGGTCACTGCGACCCCTAACATGACACCTCATCTGAACGTGAAATGACCTGCTCTTTTCGATTTTGGGGTCAAAAATAAGGGTTCCCATTTAAAAAATAAAGGTTGACCTTCGAATGACCTTGAAGGTCAAGGTCAAGGTCAAATTTCAAGTTGCAGAAAAACAGAACTTAACAAACCCTAAAACTTTTGTTCAGACATTTTTTCTCTAAAATGCACAGATTCGGAGATAGGGGGGGGGATCCACTTCTTTTTGAAAACCCGGTATATATACACACTACGCATACGCTAAGTTTCTTCTCGTCTCCACTTCCCAGCCCCGCCACGCCGAGAGAACGGACCGGGGAAAACCCAGCAGCGCCCGCGGGTAAGACGTCGCGGGGTGAGCGGTTTAGCTACCGGATGTCTCCGACTCCCCAACGAGAGTCGGACCCACCCGGCAGACACGGGGAACCACGGGAAGGCCCGCTCACTGTGCACCGCCCGAGCACACGCCCTGTACCAGAGTAAGGAACACTGGCTTTCCCTAAACCACTCGGGAACGCGGCTGCCCCGCGATGATTGCGGGAACGCGCCCCCATAGATGAGATCTCCGACAACCCACGACCGAGTGGTCCCAGAGTCTACAACGACGATGTGTCTGGTTGTTCCCAGAATCCCTTCAGATAAAGGGACTCCCGGCAGAAGTCGGCCAAGATGGAGAAGGCATTCGAGTTTGACACGAAGTATTGCGCCGCACTCGGCCAGCCCCATTCACCGACTGGAACCAGATCCCGGAGGGCGACCCTCTGGGGTTCGAACTCCGGACACTCGAGGAGGAAGTGACCCACCGTGTGGGCCAGTGCGCCACAGGACTGACCTTCCACTATTTCCATCGACGCTAGGCGTGCCCGGAAATTTCCGTGTCCAGTAGTACCTGAGTACCTGAGTAGCGTAGAATTCAAGCCTGACCCACCTAGCCCTCAACCTCCCCCGAACGTCCGGAAAGAAGACGGAAGTGACACGGCCTTTGGTTGAAGAAGACCATGCGGCCTGCCATATGTTTTCCGCCTTGACCTCGATCAACGCGGCAGGATGTTCCGCGTTTTTGGAAATTACGACCCCCCCTACCTCGGCGTCCTCACCCTTTCTAATTAAGTATCGCGCCCTATATTCGAATATCTGTATAGCCGATTATAGCCGATTAAAGCCGAGAATAGCCGATAAATAGTATAAGTTTATGAGCGATGATGGGCACAGGTCCGCAAGTAGGCGGAAAGTCGCGATGGTTGACAAAGATTGCCGAAGTTAATCCTTATTGTACGAGGAACAACTGTGAAGTGAAATCACCAAGCGCAACTCCCTAAAAAACGGGCAGAGAATGGTCCGTGCCGAACCTCAAGTACGAGTTTTGCTGAGCACGGAGTCAAAGAAAATGAAAATTTGCACTTAGTGGTTAGTAGTATGCACTAGACACTCACAAAAAGCAGATATTGCAGAGACAAGGTTTAGCACTGTGTTGCGAGTTAGCCCTCTACCGGCAGTGAGGGAAACTTTGATTTTTATCTTTTTAAAAACTTTGAAATTTATATTTTCGGAAACCATTTTATCTTTGGAAATTTGAAAAATGGAAACTTTAGAATTGATATTTTCAAAAATTTTGAAATTGATGTCTAGAAAATTTGAAATTTATATTTTTGGAAACTACTTTATATCTGGAAATTTGAAAAAATGTAAACTTTAAAATTTATATTTTTAAAAACTTTAAAATTTATATTTTTAAAAACTTTAAAATTCATATCTTTCGGGAATTTCAAATTGATATTTTTAGAAACTACTTAATATCTTTGAAAACTGTAATTTATATCTTTGGAAATTTAAAAAAATGGACTTTGTGACAGAGAACGATTCTCTGCCCCAAAAAGTCCCGTAACCCGTGACACGCGGAAACTCGGATCGATAATTGAGGTTAGGAACCGCGAGATTTTGACAATTATCGATCCGACCTGGAAGTCCATCTAGTCTGTAAGGTAATAGTTTGTAAGATAATTTATTGCGTCCCGACTCAGTCGGTAAAATGTATTAGAACCGACGCTAGGTTCGAAAGGGCGTATGATCTATAATGTTACGATCGATATCGTGTAATCGGACCGATGGCGACATCGGTCGGCCGAAACCCGAAGTGTTAAGTACGGCACGCTGACCCCTCAAAGCAACGACGAATGAAGAGAGCTATGGAGCACGACACTTCCGGGAAGAAAACTCCGAAGTCCAACTCCACGACTGAAGATCCCGGAATCCCGAGGGAACTACTCGATACCCCGCAATTCACGCGGGACAGGAGGCCGAATATTCGGCGAGATCCCAGACAGCCGCATCCGGTTCCTGTGGGAGAGATACGATCCCTCTCGTACCGGGCGAGACTCTCAACGACTCGAGAGGTTCTCGCCAAATCGGAGAAGAAACCGGAAAACGGCAACTTCCACGTCGGATCGCAAACGAGACACGTCGCACGGAGCCCGAGAAGGACGAATTTCGATTTTTCTCGAGGACGAGAGAAAAAGGGCAACGCCACGTTTGAACCGCGGAGTGTCCGAGATATTCGGAAGCCGTCAAGAGAGACGAAAGTGGAACCGGGAGATATAGGAGCCCGAGTCAGAGCGTCCGAGTTTCCGGGGGCCGCCGGTGTACGGTAAGGGCCGCCATCTTCATTTGGCAAGACGACCGAGTGGGCTCGACGCTTCCCGTTTGCTAATGGGGAGCCCAAAATTGTTTTGAGCGGGCTCAGCGTGCCCTGGTCGGCAGTTTCTTTCGTTTGTCATTTATCTTTTGTTTCTTTCTTTCTTTTATTTGTTATTTTGTTTGATCGTAATATAGCTGCTTCTTTTCTTTTTTATTTATTTTGCGTTTTTCTTTTTGCTTGACCGTGTCGAACCCTCCCCTCTTCCATATACTGGCTCAGCCGGAGCATTTTAGATCCCCGAAATCGTGGTACTTAGTACCTGGCGCCCAGAACCCCCTGAATTCTTTGCATGCAAATTTTTCAGGACCGAGATCAACGGAGATCGGGGTTACGAGACCCCCCTTTATAGTGACGTCGAAAATACCACGTCACAACTTTAAAATTGATATTTTTAAAAACTTTTAAATTTATATCTTTAGGAAATTGGAAATTTATATTTTTGGAAACTATTTTATCTTTGGAAATTTGAAAAATGGAAACTTTAAAATTGATATTTTCAAACATTTTGAAATTGATGTCTAGAAAATTTGAAATTTATATTTTTGGAAACTTCTTTATATCTTTAAAAACTAAAATTTATCTTTTTCTTATTTTTCTTTTATTTTTATCTTTGGAAATTTGTAAAAATGAAAACTGAATTTTATATTTTTAAAAACTAAAATTTATATCTGGAAATTTGAAAAAATGTAAACTTTGAATTTTATATTTTTAAAAACTTTCGGATTGATACCTTTAGAAAATTGGAAACAATAAATAATTTTATCTACAATAATATCCATTTTTCCCCCCCTAGAAAATAAAAAATACAGTGCGCAGAGCCATACAAAAAGAAAACCGCCGATTTCGTCGCGTAAATTTTGAAAAGAATAAGAAACAGCATTGACAACACAACTCGTGGGTCAACCCTCGGACGTATGGTGTCCAGCCATCATACGTCTTTTGTCCACCACTTCCATCTACAGGCGCCTATGCACACTATACACTATCATTCGGAATCCATCCCTACACCTATGTGCCGCCGGTAGTAACAGGATATCAGCCACCGCCTCCGCAAGCGGCTTATTAGCCGCCCCCGCAAGCGGCTTATCAGCCTGCGATCTTTCCACCACACGCACGTTGACAGCGGCATACATTACCTCGAATTAATATTTTTTTAATCTTTGTCATTTGTACGTTTCTTACCTTTTAAATTTATATCTTTGGAAAATAGGAAATGTGGAAACTGTGTAAATATTGGAAAATGGAAAGCTTATAATTGATATATTTAGAAACTTTGAAACTTAAAAATTTATATCTTTGGAAACATGAAAACTGTAAAAATTTGGAAATATGGAAATTTAAAATTGATATTTTTAGAAACTTTGAAATTTACACCTTTGGAAGCTTCAAAATTTATATTTTTAGAAACTACGAAACTCTGAAATTGATCTTTAGAAATTTTTATACTTTCAAATTGTAAGCCACTCGTCCTGCAAAACTACATAAATTCCATTCTATACACTCGACACCATACATTCCATACATTCCATACACTCCATTCTATACACTCCACTCCATACATTCAATTCTATACACTCCACTCCATACATTCCATTCTATACACTACACTGCATACACTCCATACATTCAGGGGCGGACTATGGCCTACGCCAACAACGCGATAGCGTGGGGCGGTAGGCTGTAAAAGGGCGACAATTTTGTCAATTTTTTTTTAAGACGTAAAAAATCATTTTTAGGTAATCCTGTGAAATAAAACCATGTTTTCATAAAAAAAATATCTTTAATCATCTTTTACATTCATTAAGACTAGTGGTCAACACATATTATTTGTTGATTTTGTTTTTTTTTTATCGTATCTTTGGTCTAACTTAAATATGAATTGTGTTTGCAATTATATTAACGTTAAAATTAAATGAAAATTTTATATTTTTTATTGAAACTTAATTATAATAGAACTTTTCTAGCTTTTTTCATAGCAAAATTGTTGATTAGATTTTCATAATCTACATCTTTGTTAAACTCAGCTTCGATACATAATAAAGCTAGGGCATTCAGTCTTTCGTCACTTTGACCAGTTCTCAAGTAATTTTTTATTCTACGAAGTACTGAAAATGTTCTTTCGCCTGTACAATTACTTATCATTAAACATAAATACTGTAACGTGGTAACTTTTACCCGTTACAAATTTTGAGCTAAATTGAGTCGCGAGAAAATACAGGATGGTAAGTCTTGGGAGAGGAGTGTAACTCCCAATAATTTCACGATATTATCTTGTATTAGAGTTAAGATTTGACTATTGCGATCATTATTATTGCGATTTGAGATTGTTGCGGCTACTTTGGTAGCGAATTCGTTGAGATTATTGCGTTTGCTGTTTGAGTGAGTGTGTGAATGCTGCGACTAATTTTCCGTTCAACGATTGCGAAAGGAGGACCCTATCACTCACCATTACCACCTTGGCGTAAATCGCGAAATCTCCGAGAGAATTGCGAGACCATCGAGGGAACGGTGACTTTAGAGTGGATGAGATTCCCGCTCGGAAAAGTCCCGTAACAAGAATTTTTCGTGATAGAGGATAGAGCCATCTGCGAAGGATAATGAAGCCAAAGTAGAGCACTTTAATTATCGCTCTACTTGACCATCTTGGCGATTACCGATCCTGACGACTTATCTAGCGAAAGATCGAGTGATCTAGAGCCAGGTTCGATGGTGTTATCGGTCATGTTGCTGGTGTGACGTCAGCTAGAGATTTGAGGGATCGAGGACCGTTGCGAAGGAGCGGATCTTCACTTACGATCCTGTATTGGCATCGCGAACACCTTACCGAATATATTTGGCTATTTTTTGCGATATTCTTTTTTTTTGTGGTGGTTTTATTTTCTTGCGTTGGTGAGTGGAGGTTTCCTCCCATTTCGTAGTTTTTTTTTTGTGTAGAATCTTATTCTTTATTTTTCCGAGTCGCGAGTGAGAGAGAGAGTGAAAGAGTTTTATTTATTTATTTATTGAATAAAGACGGTTTTTCTTTTTTTTTATTTCTCTTGCGATCTATTTTTTTGTGATTTCTTTTTCTCTCTCGCGCCATTTTTTGTGTTTTTGTGTCGTTGTGTCCATTTTTGAGTTTCAGGGAAAAGTTGGACGAACACGCCCCTCTACCAGAGCTAGGGCTAGAGTAATTTCTTTTTTTTTGTGTTGAGTCGTTTTGTCGGTTTCGGGAAAAACCGACTGGCGCCCAAATTAGAGTTATTTCTTCTTTTTTTTTGAGCCGAGAAACTTGAGTTTTCCAACGATATTCGTATCGTTGCAAAACTCAAAAGAGACGGTTGCTCACTGCAGGCAACTCGTTTCAATACATTGACAGTGCAAGGTATACATTTGGATAAACATCGATTAAATTATTATCATGTACTATCTTGCATAATTCAAAATCACAAGAGTTTTCTCTATTAATAGTTTTTAAATGTAAATCAAAATGTATGCATTCTACACCTAATGATGTTTCTAAATCTTTTGGATAAATATTAATGAGATCATTTGATTTCATTGTTATTGCATCGGCGTTTAAAATATGTAGCTGTGTAAGAAACGAAAATCGATCATTTATTTTTGCGTATGCTTCACATCGTTTTGCTAAGTTATTTCTCAATTCATCTAAAATAACAAAACATACATTAATGCGCATATGATCTCTCGCAGAAAACAGAGTATTGCCCGATTTTTTTCGTCGTCAAATGGTACTTTTCGCTTTCGTATTCTTGTTGCGTCAGTTTTATATTGATTTGTTCCGAATTTTTTTATAACTTTACGTTCATATGCATCAAAAGTTTCAGTTGTGTGCATTTTTGAAACGAATTCAATTAGAGATTGATATAAAGTTACCGCTGATGATAATTCTGAATTCGGCGATTGCAATGATTTACTAACAGCGTTAAAGCGGATTAAAATGTCACTCCAAACCATACAAAGGAAACAAAATTCTAAAGATTTTGCTGAAGCATAAATTCCTGATGCTTCGCATCGCGTAAGAGCATTTTCGTTTTCATTCTCGGATAAGTCTAATAATATTTCTAAAATATCAACCCAACTATCATTTAAAGCTTTGTATGCATCATGTCTTGCCGACCATCTTGTTAAACAAAGATTTTTTACTGTCAACCTTACTTTAGATTTTAATATTTGCAATCTATGAGTAGAAGCAGAAAAAAAATTATACAATTGTTGTACGACAGAGAAAAATTGGACCATCGTGGGGCAAGATTCAACAGCACATGAACCAACGAGATTCAAAGATTGCGCGGCACATGGTATATATTCTGCTAAGGGATTGACAATTTTTAGGGGCGCTTGTAATCCTGAATAACAACCCGACATGTTGCTTGCATTGTCATAGGACTGACCTCTACAATTTTGTATGTCTAAATTTAATTCATGTAGAGTATTTAAAACAATGTTTGCCAAACCCTCAGATTTATGCGTACAATTAGGTATACACTTAATGAATCGCTCTTTTGGAATACCTGTAGAATTAACGTATCGTAAAATAAAAGTAAGCTGATCGGTATGTGATAGACCAGACGTCGAATCGACACTACTTGAAAAATATTTTGCTTTTTTTACTTCTTCGACAATTTTTATTAATAAATTATCTGCTATTAAAGTTATTAATTCCTCGCAGATAGTAGAAAACAGATATGAAACTTGTCCAGTTCCTGGATTGCCTCGTGTTTCTATATGATTCTTAAGGAAAGGATCAAACTCACCTGTAAGCTCTAAGAGTATCATGTAATTTCCATTATGAAAAGATCCAAACATTTCATCTTTTCCTCTAAAAGCTAAGCCTCTAGATGCTAATGATTTAATTACAATAACTACACGTCGTAAAACATTTCGCCAATAATTTCTTTCGGTCTCAATTTGATTTTTCATACAAACGTCTACTGTCTCAGTCACTTTACGCCTATTTAAAAAATGAATTACGTTTGTTTTGTGTGCGCGAGATTCTTCATGCTCTTTGACACGTTGATGTACGTTACTCCAGTCATAATAACCTGTAGTTAAAGGTTGTGATTCGCCAAATAGCTTACAGGGCCCACAAAAAACAGAATTCAAACTATTTGAATAAATCAGCCACGAACGCTCTGATACTTGGCCGTTAATTAAAGTACGAGAGAAAATGGAATTTTGTAAATACCGATTACGATCGTAAATTAATCTTTCAGTTTCTGAAAAATCAATATTATTGTTTTGTTTGAGACCACGACGGCAAATTTCAGTTACAGTTTCTTCATTAACTGTCCAATTAGCAGGATCATCACTAATAAGTGCATTAGGCTCTCGAGGAATTAAATTTTGCACTGACACAATATTTATCGCATTTCTTTGTTGATTATCATCTTTATTTTCATTCAAATTCAAAACTTGTTTATCTGAAGCTGAAGTCGAATTCTCTTGATACAGTTCATCGATGCGACTAGAATATCTCTTATTACTTTCATCTTGAACAAAATAATCATTGCGTCAAATAAAAAATATTCCGTTATAACAACGGGATTAATTTAAATGTTACACTAAAGTAATGTAAAAAATATTAAAAATTTTTTTAAATGTAGGAACAAACAAACAAAAAAACAAACAAAAAAATTATGCAGCAGTTATTTAAAAAATTTTTTTTTTAATTTCACATAATAAGAACGAGAAAGCGTCTTGGATATAAACATGTCTAAGTTAGTTGACGAGCTTAAACGTTTGCTTTGGAGGGGACTCCAATGACATTGATTCTCTTGCTGCGCGAAACAGAGATTTTGATGAAAATTTCCACAAAACAAACTTTTTAACTCTTATTTATCACAAAATTGTCCTACTACTACCTACTACCTTTTTTATTTTATAACAATTTTTATTCAAGTCTTCTTATTTATACTTACTATTATCTATAGGATGAATTGTAGAATCATTTTTGTGCGAGACTGTAACAACGGGCAAATCCCGGTCACAGCAAATACAAAGAAACAAAGCGGAAACTACCGGTGGTAACGCAGAACGTTCAGCTCGCTCGGACGGACAAGGGTAGGAGACGCTAATAAATAAAAGAAGCAACTTAATGAGAAACTTAACAATATATTTTTCAACAACAAATAGAAAACTTAATAGAAAAAAGAAATGCACTATTTCTCCGAGCGCGAGGCTCGTGCAATGAGTCTTAAAATACCCAAGAATGACGCGCAAGGCGAACTCCGCCTGGACCAGGCGCTAGGGCGTCTGGAAAGCCGGAGGGTTGGGAGCGAAAATGGGGCTAATCTCCGAAGGAGAGACATCCCGAGAACACCTCGAATTGTCTCAGAGAGACTACAACGTGCGAACACCGCACGGGAAGGAAGCGAACTCCGCTTAAGGGAAGTGCGAACACCGCACTAGGAATAGGTAGAGCGCGAACACCGCGCTAACTCTAAAATCACGAGAACGCCTCGTGGGATAAGGTTTGGATGGTTGCAATAACCAGACTTACGTGTGTAGCCTAAAAGCATACATAGAGTCCCCGTCTGAAGGGGCTCGGGTCGAGCGAGCGACTGACTGGAACCAGTGATGTTAGCTGTGCCGCAATTTCACGCGCATGCGTGGAAAAGCAGGGGCGTATATGTATTTGGCGCTAGAAGACTTTGGCGGGATTTAGCAAAACCCTAGCAAAACCATCAGTGTTGCAATGCTGATTTGATAAAACATTCACAGACGGTCAAATATTTAAAAAATATAATGTGTTATAATAATAATAATAATAATAATAACAATAACGTAAATACTAATCAATTCTCATAACCTGAAAAAGTAGATGAATTGACACCTGCAGAAAAAATCAAACGGGCAGAAATTAATTTAGCAGGTTTTTTTGCTGAGCATAATATTCCTTTTCAAACTACAAACCATTTAGTTTCCTTATTAAAAGATGTTTAAATGATGAATCTACAGATATTTCGGATACAAAACTTCTTTTCATTTAGAAGCGAGAAGTGCACTGTATCAGGAAGGTCGAAATGAAATTAAAGATTTATCGTATATTGCCACGCATATTTCAAATATTAATGTTAATCAATTAAGTTTAGAACGGGAAATTTTACCAATGCATTTTGATGATTTGCAAAAAAAAGAGTTAGCGTCTTTAGAAATTGATGAGATGTGGATACAAATATTAGAAAGTAAAGATTATAATGATAATTATGTGTTTCCAAATTTAGACTTATTAGTAGAGATTGTTCTTTCTTTTCCACACTCTAATGTAGAAGCGGAACGAATATTTTCGATCGTGACAGATTTAAAAAATAAAAAGCGAAAGCGGCTACGTAACGATACTGTTTTCGCTCTTTGTGTCGTCCGGTCAAGCTTTCAAATGAATAATAATATTAACTGTACATATTTTGAAGTAGATTCAGAACATTTCGAGCTTCACAATACAGAAAATTTATATTCCCATTAAAAATAATTAAATTTTGTTTTTTGGTAACCCCTAAAATTTGAATAAAGATATTTTAATTTTTTACAAGTTTATATAAAATATTTATTTGCATGTTAAACATGTTGAAATAAGCCATTTTCATTTAATTAAAAAAATTATAATTTTTGATTTTTAGAAACAAAACTTTGTAACAAAGTTGGGTCCATGAAGTACCCCCTTTCACAGTGTCTAGGCATGTCGTTGAGGCTATTTTCTCGCGCATGCGCGAGTTTTTGCGGCACAGCTAACATCACTGATGGTAACACCAAAGCATTGAAAATGTTATGTCTGGTATTTCTTCTATTACTACCACTACCTCACTACTATGATTGTATGTGTTTTCGTTGTACAATAAAGTTGTAGTAGTAATAATACATAAGAAACAAAATGGCGAAATTGAAAACCATCAAATTCTTGCTTGTATTATTAGTGCTATTACGAGTACTACCGCTTTCATTATGATTGTTATTATGATTATGATTATGATTATGATTATGATTATTATTATTATTATTATTATTATTATTATTATTATTATTATTATTATTATTATTATTATTATTATTATTATTATTATTATTATTATTTTTTTTTTTTTTTTTTTTTTTAAAGGAGGGGAAAACACTTTATGTGCCGTCGGGGGATGCCTCCCCCGGTGTGTGGGACTCCTCCACACAGGCTACCCACTAAAAACCCCCCCCTCGGCTCCTCTCCCGGCCGGTCCTGCTCCTCACATGTCCACAGTCCGGGCGGCGGTATCTAGACCGCGGGAGCGGTCCTCTCCACACTTCATTCATTCGTCTCTTTTATACTTTCCTCACTTTCTCACTCACTCACACATCCTCCAGGCATCCATCGTCCTTTTTCGTCTTGAGTACGTCCGTCACGTACGTAGTTACGTCTGTCCATTTGTCTCTGTCCTGCAGCATTCTGTCGACGACGTTGTCCGGGCTGACCGGCCCAACGTTCATCTCGAGAAGCCGCCTTCTGTCGGCCCAGCGGTCGCACCTAAAAAAGGTGTGTTCCGCGTCGTCTCTGTCCCATCCGCAGTACCTGCAATGGGGGGTTTTAACCTTACCCATTTTGTGCAGGTACTGCCGGAAGTATCCGTGTCCGGAGAGGAACTGTGTTAGGTGGAAGTCCACTTCACCAAAGCTCCTCTCCTTCCACGGACGTATCGTCGGGATCAGTCGTCTCGTCCAGGCTCCAGGCACGTCCGTCGTCCAGCGTCTCTGCCATTCGTCGAGCGTCCTGGTTCGTTCGTCTACCGTGGCGTCGACTCGCCCCAGTTCGGTCCTCCGTTCCCATATCCTCCTGCGCTCGAGTGCGAGGAGGTCTATGGGAATTACCCCCGCGATGACAAGTACCGCTTCAGCCGATACCGTGCGGTATGCACACGCGATCCGCAGCGCGCCCCTTCTCTGCACACCGGTAATGGCTTGGCGGTACTTCTTTACTTTTAATGCGGAGGCCCAGATCTCTGCTCCGTAGAGGAGTATCGAGTGGGTCACTGTCATCAACAGTCTACGTGTGCTTGGTCGTGGTCCGTGCGTGTTGGCCATGAGTCGGCTAAGAGCTTTGGTCTTCTCCGTCGCCTTCTCTATGGCCCTCTGTATATGAGGCCAGAAGGTCAGCTTTGTATCCAGGGTGACCCCCAGGTACTTGACTTCCCCTCTGGTCTCGATCTGTTCCGTCCCTACGGTCATCGGCACGATCGTGGGGATCCGTTTCCTTGTCAGTAGTAGCAGTTCCGTCTTGTGAAGTGCCAGTTCCAGTCCGTGTTCGTTCATCCACCTGGTCACTCGTCTCATCGCCTGGTTCAACTTGAGTTGGGCCAGGTGCGAGTCCCGCTCCGTGATGACGACCGCCACGTCGTCAGCGTAAGCGATGAGGGAAGTGTCCAGGGGCATTTCCAGTCTCAACAAACTGTCGTACAGTACGTTCCAAAAGTCGGGGCCGAGAATCGATCCTTGGGCTACGCCCGCGGATACCACCCTCTCTCTCGTACCCTCGTTCGTCTCGTACGTAATCCGTCGGTCTCTAAGATAGTCTTGTACGACTCGGAGAAGGTAGGGGGGTACACGGAAGGTCGTTTTGAACGCCTCCAGGATATCCACCCACCTCGCCGAGTTGAACGCGTTGCGTACGTCGAGTGTGGCCAGCACGACTATGGGTCTAGCCGCGTGGCACGCCTCCTGTGCTTTGTCAAAAATGTCTATTACGTCTTGTATGGCGCCTATCGTCGATCGTCCTTTCCGAAATCCGTGTTGTCGGTCGGATAGGTCGCCAGCGTCTCGTATAGCGTCAAGTAGTCTGGGCCGTATCAGCAGCTCAAAGACTTTCCCCGCTGTGTTCAGCAGGCTAAGAGGTCTGTAGGAAGACGGCGAGTCGGGATCTCCCTTGCCCTTACTAATAAGAACTAGCCTCGCCACCTTCCATGATCTGCAAAATACGCCCTCAGTCAAGCAGTCATTATAGATTCCCAGGAGGATGCCCGGTCTATGCAGGGCAGTGAGTCGGACAACCTCGCCGGGAATACCGTCAGGTCCAGGTGCTTTCCCGTTCTTCAACGAGGAAGTTGCTCTAAGGAGCTCCTCCCCCGTGAACAACGGGACGTCCGTCAGTTCGTCCTCGTCTTCCTCCTCCACCCGTGTAGGGTGCGTGGGAAATAGTCCGTCTACAATCCGTTTCGTCGAGTC
This sequence comes from Gasteruption jaculator, assembly GCA_949825005.1. Taxonomy (NCBI): domain Eukaryota; kingdom Metazoa; phylum Arthropoda; class Insecta; order Hymenoptera; family Gasteruptiidae; genus Gasteruption; species Gasteruption jaculator. The sequence continues at coordinate 1,143,669 of OX463770.1, forward strand.
GGGGTCTCTCATCAACGGCGGGCCGCGAGCCCCCAGTTTTCGGGTTACTATCTTGTAACCGTCACCCCAGGGGTCGCCGTCCACGTCGTCGATAAGCTGTTTCCATTTCCGTCTCTTGCTTTCGTTGATCGCAAACCTCAGCCGCTTTTTGGCCACCTTTAACTCCGCGGAGAGTGAGGTCACGTCCCCGCGGGCACGCGCGCGCTGCATCCTCCTACGGAGCGCCAGGCAGCCACGGCGGAGGTCCGCGATTTCGTCCGTCCACCAGTACTGTGCGCGTCTGTTCGTCCCGTGTCGTTTCCGTGGGATGGAGGCGTCGCAGAGTCGTTTGAAACTACTCATTGTCGCCTCCACTAGGTCTTCGACCCTATTTCTTTTGGATGACTCCTCGGAAGTCCGTGGGGACGGTGTTGCCATCGTCCGCAGACTCTCCAGGAGTCTGTCTCTGTCCAGTCGGTTTACGTCCCAGCGAAGGGGGCCCCGACTTCTACCTCTGTTCGTCGTCCTATCGTCTGTAACATTGAAGACAATGTACTGGTGGTCGCTGGCTGTGAAGTCGTCGATCACCCGCCATTGTCTTACTTTAGTCAGTATTCTGCTCGAGATTAGGGTGACATCGGGAATCGAGTCCCCGAATCCCGGGCGTCTATATGTCGGCGTGTCTCCGTCGTTTGCCACTGTCAGATCCAGCCTCGCGGCCATCTCTAACAGCAGCCGTCCCCGTTTGTTCGTCGTGGTCATTCCCCACTCGAGTGCCCGTGAGTTGAAATCGCCGGCGACGACTACATCACCCGTGATCCCCCTCAGGGCGTCCTCCAGGGAGTCTAGCTTTTCTTCAAACTCGCGGATACTACAGTTTGGAGTCAGGTAGACACTGACATAGGTGACAGCGCCAACCGTCATCCAAACGTAGTCTTCTCCTACCCCTCGTTTGCTAATGGTCCAGGCACTCCGCCCCCTAGCCCAAAGCGCGGAGGTACCAGCCCTGTTGGCGAGCCATGTGTGTCGGTCCATGTCTCTGTACTGTTCACTCAGTATCAGTATGTCTGCGTCGAGTTCTGCAGCGATCTGAGGGAGCAGCGCGTGTGCCGCCCTGCTCCGATTCAGATTTCCCTGCAGAACTACCGTCATCTGTTCGTCCGTTTGGCGTCAGTCAGCGCCGCCCTGAAAACAGCGCATTTCGCCGTTCCCGGGGCGTGCTTCTTGTCCTGTCCCTGTATATTAGCACACAGGAAGCAGCACGCTTGGGCCTCGCACTTCTTCCCGATGTGCCCACGTCCGCCGCATTTCCAGCAGCAGTCACGTCGGTCCGGTCCTGTGCAGTCCCGTCGTAGATGTCCGTAGCCGAGGCACTTGTGACACCTCGGCACCATCAGTCTCGGCCTAATGCGGCAGTACACCAGGCCGATTCGTATTTTTCCCGCCTGGAGCAGGACGTTAGCGTCTGTCTCCTCGAGTTCGCACACGGCCATGACCTGCCCTCGGTCGTTTGGGCCGAACATGTGAACCTTTGGAGGCGTCCGTAACGTCGTCTTTGTCGCGAGTGCGTCGGTCACCTCGTCTGTCGTGGTCACACAGTCGAGGTCCATGATCTCCAAGGTGACCTTGGAGGTCATGTCGCGGACCTCTCCAGCTTTTCCGAGGGCTCCCTGGAGAGACTTCTGGAGATCCAGTCGTCCCTCCTGCCCCTTTCCGAGCCGAAGAAGTACCGCTCCCGTCTTCGTCTTCGTGATGGTCTTTATCTGGACGTTTCGGTCCGGGTCCACCGTCTTACGTATGGTCCGTATGACGTCGGCGTACGTCGTTCCAGTCGCCGGCTTAATAAGGACCGCGCTGCTCTTGGGCCTAGGCAGCGCGCGCTCCTGCGCCTTTGCAGGAGCTTTGCCCTTCGGTGTCTTGTTTTTAGGCGTGGCGTCCGTTTTTGGTGGAGTCCTGTCCTTTTTCCGTTTTACTGTCGTCCACGTCCCGTCGGTAGCGTGCTGTCCACTTGCTCCCGCGGCAATGTCCGTCTCCGGGGTCGTCTGGTCGCGCTTGCGTTTGGCCTTTTTAGGCAAAGCCGCTTGCGCGCCTGTCAGCTGTCCCTGTCTTTCTTTTTCGCGTTCACTCAGCCCGACCTCGGTGGCTTCGAAAATTTCTTTCATTCCGGTTTTGATGACACTACTGATGTTTTTTTGAACATCAGCCTGCGCCATCATCCCCTTAAGCGTTTCTTGTATGAAGAGGAACAGCTCCCGCAGCCTATCCTCCTCGCGTCTGACGTCCCGCGCCGCGCTGAGCTCCGCAGCTGGCTCCACGCTTTCCTGACTCGATATCTTCGCGGGGTACGTGAAAGCCGAGAATGACCCGGACCTCGTTCTCGGCGGTGTTCGTGACACGGATCCTCTCTTCTCGAAGGGGTTGGTAATCCCCTCGAAAAGGGCATCCGCGCCTGCTGTCTTCGATGTCCCGGCCCTTGTTGTTGCTGTTGTCGTCGTCTTAATATTCTTGTTATTGTTGTTGTTGTTTTTTTTGTCTGCCATTTTGATTGTATTTCTTTGTCTTACGACGGTTCGCCCATCATGGGAGCCACACCGCAGTGTGGCTACTATCCCCGCCGGTTTACACCCTAATGTTAAGCGACATCGAAACCGAGAGGCGGTTTATCAGGCGGTCGCACCCTATCGATGCCGAAGTGACTCTAAGAAAAATGTTACGGGATAGGCCCGCGCCATAAATGATGCTAAAGGTTTTACGTCACCCCCTACCGAAAGGGGCTAGACGGTGCTGCGGTTTTCCCCCCGCAGCTCAGGGTATGAGGAAATACTGACCAGGTAAACCTCCATACCTGCGCCCGGTTATCCCGCTTCAACCCCGAGATTGGCTCCAGTCAGCGGTTAAGTGAGCGGTTCTCCCACGTTTAACATACGCTTTCACGGGACCTTTGCCGACGTACCGAAGCACATGGGGCTTACGTTTACCCTTATTACTAACGCAGAGGTCAGGTACTAACATCACTCTCCGCTCCGGTCGGGGGGCTACTACTCCCCCCTTGGCTAGTCTCTCGGGAATATCCACGGGTCGCCGACCGCAGCCCATTCGCTCAAACATTCGTACTGTTAGCTTGAATACCTCGGGGTCGCCAAGCCCGCACCATGGCCTCGATCTTAACAATCGCAGCCACGGCTCCTGAGGGAGTTGGTCCGCGGCGGGAGCCTTAGTTTCCCTGAGCCAGGTTTCACGCCAGCCGGGTCCCGTATAACTCCCGCTTAGCCCAGTCGCTTTGGCCTCTCCGTCCGGTCACGGCATGGGAACCGCGTTCCAGCGCGGGTCTGGCCGTAGCAGACTGGGCCGTTCCCCTATCCGCCACCGGACGCGCCCGGTCGGCACTCAACCAAGCCGGGATTATTATTATTATTATTATTATTATTATTATTATTATTATTATTATTATTATTATTATTATTATTATTGAAAAAAAATAATAATAATGCGGAGAAAGGGAGCACATCCTCTCGCCCGGAAAACGATCTCGAAGAGATCTTTGAGGGCGAGGGTGAAGAAATTTTTATGCCGAAGAGGAAGCTGGCGCGGAGCCCTCCGCTAACCGGCGATAAATCCTCGGTTGTTGCTGGTCAGAGCACTTGTGTTCTGACACAAGATATAGCGGCGGACTTGGCCCAGGCTCAATGGCCTGCTCTGAAGCCAACTCCGCAGACTGTTTCGAAGATGGTTCCGCAGCCAACTTCCAAGACACCTCCGCAGCCTGCTCCGCGGCGGACACCGCCGCCGGCGTCACAGCCTGCTCCGCAATCGGCTCCGCGATCCGCCCCACCTGCCGCTGAAGCGCCACAAATGGGGCTTCTACTGAAACAACTCCGCAGCATAGTCGCGGAAATGACCAAAGCCACCCAGACACAGAGGAACGTGTCATTGGCTATCAAGAACGGTCTGCCGCGACTAGTTGAGTTGGCGGACGCCATTGAAGCGGTGCAGGCCGTTCAGGCGACCCAGGACGCTGGCGGCCGTAAACGGACGCGAGAGGAGCAGATCAGCCCCTCCTCCCAACCATCCCCAGCCGAGAAAAGGCTCAAGGATGGCGAGGAGGGGTGGAACGTCGTGGCTCGGAGGAAGCCGAAGGCGGCGAAAGCTCCCGCCCCTCCTCTAACAACGGCCACCTCAGCCGCGGCTAAACCGCCGGCCTCTGCCTCCTCTGAGGCAAAGACGGCCAAAAAGAAGAGGAAGCCAAGGCGGAAGCGGCGCGCAGCTGCCCTGGCGGTTAAGCCAGCCGAGGGTACCAGCTACGCCGAGGTGCTGGCGAAGCTGCGCGCTACGGTCAAGCCGGAGGATGCCGGGGTCGAGGTGAAGGCCATCCGGCAAACCAGGAGCGGCGAGGTGCTCCTCGAGCTCGCCGGCGGAGCGAAGCCCGAGCAGAAGGCCTCGTTCAGTGAGGCCTTAAAGGGGGCCCTGGGCAAAACGGGATCCGTCCGGCGGATGGAGCCCAAAGAGACTATCGAGCTGAGGGATCTTGATTGCCTCACCACAGCTGGTGAGGTGGAAGAGGCCCTCAGAGCAGAGTTGGGCGACACCGCCGGTGACATGCGGGTGCATGTCACCAAGGAAAACGCCCGGGGCCAAAAGCTCGCAATAGTGGAGCTCGAGGAGCGGGCCGCCGCTAAGCTCCTGGAACGCGGTCGCCTAAGGATCGGGATGGTCATATCCCGACCCAGAAGGAGGACCGTTGCCACCAGGTGTTTCAGGTGCCTGGGATACGGGCACCTGGCACGTGGGTGCAAAGGCCCCGATCGGCAACACAATTGTTACCGATGTGGGGAGAAGGGGCATGCGGCCAATGGCTGCCAAAAGCCCCCGAAGTGTGCGGTCTGCGCCGACCTCGGTCGCAGAGGCGCAGACCTGCAACACGTGTTGGGTTCCGGCGCCTGCAAGGCGTACCGCGACGCCTTAGCCGACGCAAAAAAGCGTAATGGCTAAGGTGCTCCAGGGCAACCTGAACCGGAGCCGAGTCGCGGACGCCCTTCTCGAGCAGATGCGGCGAGAGCAGGAGATTGATATTCTCCTGCTCTGTGAACCGTACCGCGCTCGAGAGGGCCCAGCGTGGTTCGCCGACACGTTGGGAACCGCTGCGATCTGGATCCCGGATCCCTCCAAATTTCGGGTCCAGACGCACGGTGCAGGCGCCGGATTTGTCTGGGTAAGGGGAGAGGGGTTCACGCTGGTGAGCGTGTACCTCTCCCCTAACGACCGCATCGCGGATTTCCGCGAAAAGATTGAAGTCCTCGAAGACACCATCCAGGAACTGGAGGGAGGATGGGTCGTCGGAGGGGACTTCAACGCGAAGGCGGTCGAGTGGGGAATGCCCAGACCGGACACCAGGGGAAAGCTGGTCGTCGAATTGGCGGCCCGCCAGAACCTGGTGATCCTGAACCGAGGGTCGTCCACGACCTTCCGGAGGTTCGGTTATCAGGAGACCATCATTGACATCACGATGGCTTCTGAAGATGTCGCCCCCCGTGTCGATGACTGGAGAGTCATCGAGGACTACACGGGGAGTGACCATCAGTACGTGGCTTTCACGATAGCCGGGAAACGACGCTGGAGCAAGGTTCCACCCCCTGTTGGAGGGTGGAACCTGAAAACGCTCCAGAAGGAGGTTTTCGAGGAGGCCCTTCAAGTCGGGCTGCAGAACACCCCGCAGCCCGGCGAAGGGCCGTTGACCCGGCTATCGCTGGAGCGACTCGTCGGCGCAACTATGGACGCTATCCACCAAGCGTGCGATGCGTCGATGAGCCGCGGAAAGCCACGCAGTGCCAGACGGCCTGCCTACTGGTGGTCGAGTGACATCGCCGACCTTCGGAGGGACTGCCATCGTCTGCGGCGAACAGCCCAGCGCGCCAGGCGCACCCCTGAAGGGGAGGCCCTGTGGGAATCCTACAGGGCCAAGCGCAGGGAGCTCCGCCACGCCATCGGCGTGAGCAAGCGGCGTTGCTGGGAAGACCTCCGCGAGGAGGTCAACCGCGACCCGTGGGGTCTAGGGTACCGAATCGTGCGTCGCAAGATCGGTGCCCAAAACGGCCCCGCGGTGTTACCCGCAGACGAGGCATCGGCGATCGTGGACGCCCTCTTTCCGGACCACCCGGCAAGGGCTCGACGGTCAACGGGGCTGCAGGTGGAGGAGTTCCCCCTCTTTACCCTGCAGGAGATGCAGAATGCAGCCCGGACCTTCCGCAACCGGAAGGCCCCGGGCCCAGACGGCATCCCAGCAGAGGTCCTGAAGCTGGCAGTTCAGCTTCAACCAGGGCCGATGCTGGGGATGCTAAACGCATGTCTGGGCTCAGGCCTTTGGCCGACCCGATGGAAGATCCAGCGCCTTGCGCTGGTCTCAAAAGGCAAGGGGCAGCTTACCGGTCCGTCCGCATACCGACCAATCTGTATGTTGGACACGGCCGGTAAGCTGCTGGAGAAAATGATCAGGTCCCGCCTCTTGGAAGCTTTTCGGGAGGCGGGCGATCTATCGGGTCGGCAGTACGGTTTCAGACCCGGAAGGTCTACCGTCGACGCCCTACGGGTGGTCTTGGACGCCGCCAACAAGGCGGAGTCCGGCAACCGGCACAGCTGGCATGTCGTCCTCGTAGCCACGCTGGACATCAGGAACGCCTTCAACTCGGCGAGTTGGGTGGGGATACTCGCGGCCCTGGAGAATACCTTCCAGGTGCCGGACTATCTCCTCCGCATTATGGAGGATTACCTCTCCGACCGTGTCCTTCTTTATGACACGGTCGAGGGGCGGCGGAGGAGACAAGTCACCGCAGGAGTGGCCCAGGGGTCCATCCTAGGACCGGACCTCTGGAACGCGTTCTACGACGCCATCCTGCGGATCGAGTTCCCCAGCGAGGCGTTCCTGGTGGGCTACGCGGACGACATAGCGGCAGTCATTGTCGCCCGCGACACGGAGCGCGCACAGTATGGCCTGAATCAGGTCATGAGGCGGGCGCAGAGTTGGATGGACGGCGCGGATCTTCGGTTGGCAACCGAAAAGACCGAGCTCGTCGTCCTGTCCAAGCGAAGGATCCCCACCGAGATACCTTTCAAGGTGGGGATCCACACCATCATCGCGAAGGCCGCCGTTAGGTACCTGGGGGTCATGCTTGATTGCAAGCTGACCTTCTGGGTACACATACGGCAGGCGGCCGACAGGGCGGCGACAACCGCGTCGTCCCTCACCCGCCTCATGGCCAACATCGGAGGCCCAAGGCCGGCGAAGCGGAGGCTGCTCATGACAGCCGCAGAATCCGTGCTGTTGTACGGTGCGGAAGTATGGGCAGGAAGCCTCCGCTTCGAGAAGTACCGCCGCAGAATTGCGGCGGTCCAGGTTAGGTGCGCGCTCCGCGTAGCCTGTTCTTACAGGACAGTCGCGGAGCCAGCTGTGTTGGTTATTGCCGGGATGGTGCCCATAGACCTGCTTGCTCGCGAACGCAAGCAGGTCTATGAGGCGAAAAAGAGCGGCCAGAATAAGGCCGAGGCGAGGAGGGTGGCTCGGGAGGCCACCTTGCATCGCTGGCAGCAGCGTTGGAGCCAGGAGACCTGGGGGCGCTGGACGGCGAGGCTTATTCCATGCCTCGCCCCCTGGGTCAACCGGAGACACGGCGAGGTGGATTACTACCTTACGCAGTTCCTTAGTGGGCACGGATATTTCCGTGCCTACTTGCACAGGAACCGTAAGGCCACCTCGCCGCTGTGTGGTTATGGCTGCCACGATGCGAGGGACCGTGCCGAGCACACCCTCTTCGAGTGCGGCCGCCGGGCGGCCGAGAGGAATGCCCTCCAACAGGAGGTTGGCCCCATCACCCCCGACACCATCGTGGGGGTGATGCTGCAGTCTCTGCAGCACTGGAGCGCCGTCGCCAACTATGTGCGACGGTTGCTCCAGCAGAAGAAGAAGGAGGAGAGTCGGTGGAATCCCCTAAATCCAGTGTAGGGGATTTCACCGACAATTTGAAGTAGCTCCTCACGGGCCTCCTTCTGCTGTGAGGGCATCCCACGCGAGAAGCGCGCAGAGACGCGCAACGGGCGACTCCCCCCCCGAAGTAATGTGATAAACAGTTCCGGGGGGGGGTCTAAGTCGCATATAGGGTTTGCGGTTTTTTTTAGTGGGTAGGAATCCCACATACCCCGGGGCAAGTGGCCCGCCCCGGGGATCTTGAACACCGGAAGATTTTTCCGCAGTTTCCCTCAAAAAAAAAAAAAAAAAAATTATTATTATTATTATTATTATTATTATTATTATTATTATTATTATTATTATTATTATTATTATTATTATTATTATTATTATTATTATTATTATTATTATTATTATTATTATTATTATTATTATTATTATTATTATTATTATTATTATTATTATTATTATTATTATTATTATTATTATTATTATTATTATTATTATTATTATTATTATTATTATTATTATTATTATTATTATTATTATTATTATTATTATTATTATTATTATTATTATTATTATTATTATTATTATTATTATTATTATTATTATTATTATTATTATTATTATTATTATTATTATTATTATTATTATTATTATTATTATTATTATTATTATTATTATTATTATTATTAAAATGTTACTACTATTACTATTATTTTAGTAATTTGTTTATTATCATCATCAGTATCGTTGTTATTATTATTATTATTTGAAATTCGAATCGAATTCGATTAAAAAAAAGTAAATTATGAAAGAGCGGAATAAGTGAGTCAAAAGTGCCTCTAAACCAATTGAAGAAAACTAAGCAAACCTAATTCCAGAACCACGCGGTACACTTGATATCCGAAACTTGTATGTAAATTCTCAATAGCTTCGGTTGCGCAGTGGTAAAGCGCTTGGGCTTTGAATAGCTGCGAACTTTTTGGCGAGGGTTCGAGCCCCGGTTAATGTCCTATGTTTTTATTTTTTTTTCTTCATAAATTCCACTACTACACTATTACTACTACTACTACATTATTACTATTTTTTTATTTATTTTTCATCATTATCGTGTAATAATAATAAGAAGAAGAAGAAGAAGAATAACAAAAACAATAACAACATCGAGTAAATGAAAAAAAATTTTCGAAATAAAAAATTTCAAATTATTTTCAAAATTTTTCTTCAAAAATTGTTTTCAAAAAATTTTTGTAGAAGGAAAGTACAGCCACATTTATTTTCAAACAGATGTGGTTGTACTATTAAATAAAATCAATCGAATTTATTTTTGACGAGAGAAAGGACTATGAACACGTTAAAAAAAAATTTGTTCAAAACAAATTTTGAAAAAATGAAAAAAAATTTATTTTTTTTTTGGATAGTTGATGTCTTTGAATAAAGAAAATACGCATTATTGCCGAAAAGATCATTTTAAAGTTGAAAAAAGAAATAAATATCGAAAATTTATTCGTTATGGTGATTGTCGGCAAAACTGATAAAGGGTATAGCCGAATAAGGAGGTCAAAAGTGCCCCTAAACCAAATTGCACGTACAATAGGTCATTCGATAGCTTTTCGAAAACATTATTTTGTGCCAAATTTCAGGTCTGTATCTCAACCTGGGGGTCAGTAATGGTCAAAATTCGAAATTCTGAACAAAATCAGAGACATTTTGGTTACAGAGACACATATTACAGAATTTTTACAGATTTGTTAACCCTAATTTGAAGTCGTAAGAAGTCTAAACGTAAAAAAATTTCGAAAAATGCCCATTTCGTATTGTCGGAGTCGCGGAACTATAATCATATTTTAACAAGAAATGCATATTCATATTACTATTGTTCCTGAATTTTTTCAGATTTTTTGGTTTGGTGCGCCAATGTTAAAAAAAAAATAAAAACCAATATTGACGTCGAATTTCACGTATTAAAAATAATAATTTGCATCAAAAGTTTAATTAAAAAACTGTTCTCCATGAAATAAGTGATTTATGTTATTTTCGACTTATCAACATTTAATGAAATTGCATCGGAAATAAACGAATTTAGTCAGAACCATGCGGCATACTTTATATCTTAACTTGTACGTTACTTCTCAACGGCGTCGGTGGCGCAGTCAGTAAGCATTCGGACGTTGAATCGCTGCAAACTTTTTGGCGTGGGTTCGAATCCTCGATCCAACATTTTTTCTTTTTTTTTCCACAAGTAGTACATTTCTCTCAATTGTCACTTATACAAATATACTCAATCAATATTTATTTGCAAATGCTTGAGACATTGAAGACATCAACAGACATTGAAGTTACATGTATTTTGGACAATACAATCATTCGGCGGTAATAAATGGCTAGAAAGCAATCTTCCTTGGGTGGATAAAACATGTAGAATTCGTATCTTAAGGAAAAGGCAACAAAAAAAGAATAAATAGTTGCTATTATAACCCGAGTGCAATTGTTCAAGAAACCAATTTTTATAAAAATACTTTAGGGCAAGCTGAAATATGGTTAAGCATTTGCAAATAAATATTGATTGAATATATTTGTATAAGTGACAATTGAGAGAAATGTACTACTTGTGGAAAAAAAAGAAAAAAAAATGTTGGATCGAGGATTCGAACCCACGCCAAAAAGTTTGCAGCGATTCAACGTCCGAATGCTTACTGACTGCGCCACCGACGCCGTTGAGAAGTAACGTACAAGTTAAGATATATAGTCCGGTTGCCAGAGCACCAAAATGTACACTTCAACCCATCGGCAATTTTTTTTCAGAAATCGTTAGTTAATAGCGCCCTGAAAATAACCTGAAAGTCTTATCTAAAAAAAAGTTCGGCTTCTGTCTTTTTTATTGCAAAATAAGTTGAAAAAAGCGTTTCTCTTTAGTTTTTCCAAAATATCTCCGTTGTTATTGGTCTTACGCAAAAAAGTATAGAGAGGAAAGTTGTTCAGAATTAAATTTCCTACAAGATAGAATCGGTAGTATATGTTGAATTTGGTTTTTTATGCTGCAAAATTGTTATAGAAATGAAAAAATGTGAAAAACTTTGTAACTAGGAAACAGTTGCAAAAAATAGTTAAATGTCGCTGTAATTACTCTCAAAGATGTATTTCAGTTAGTAAAACATGTGTAACGTGGGTCAATCGATCAAGCGTAGCGTGGCGCGCGTCGCGAGCGTCGAAGCAGGAGTGGCCCCACGGCGGGACTCAGGGTGATAAGAAGGCCCGCCCAAAAGTGCTGGTATCAGCAATAAGGGCCTCTTAGCAACACTGAGTGCTGACGCCTAAAAGATCCGTCACGTTGACAATCAACGTGACAGGATACTCGGATGTCCGAGAAGTATCGGGTATTCGATACTTCCGTCGCGGACGTGACACTCCCCCCCTACTGAAAATCGATGCTCCCGCATCGATCCTATCTCGTGGTACAATATTTGTCTACGATCGATACAATGTTTGTCTATCGTCGATATAATAATTTTCTATCAATACAATGTTTAACTTAAGTCTAAATCTTCCGTGAAGTTGGTTGTAGCGTCGTCGAATGAGTTGGTTCTTTGGTAGCTGTGGTCCGATGCGGTTGGTCCTGTCTGTCATAGTTGGATCGAGTTTGTCCTAGTGAGGTCTATGCAATGGTGTCAGAAGTGGCCCATCTTTCATGGTTCCTCTAGTTATCGTAGGGTTGCAGGGATTTGTCCATTTTGTCCTTAGTTAATTTCGTTGAATTCATCTGTTTGGAAGTTGGTTTAGCTATAACAAATTGTTTGATTAATAGTAAGGGAGGTTAGTAAAATGACAGTTATAAGGAAGATGATGTGGGAGTATAAGTTTAATAATGATACGTTGTCCTCTATATTTTCCGAATATTCGTCTCAGTTTTGTATATCAACTCCTCGTTATCCATATGTGCTGTATAAGCTGTGTTTCCTGGTCAATAATACGTATCCATTGTACATATATATCCAAAAGTTTCAAATCGTTTCGTCATTATAATAACTCTATTTGTTTGTGAGCCTGTAACAGTCTAAACTATTAGTATTTTGGGGAGTGTTAGTAGGAGTTTTGGTGTATTAATGTTGGATCGATCGAAGGATCTTGTCTGTGGGAAGAATGGTTTAATTTACATACTAGTATAAGCCATAAAGTGCAATTGAGTAAATAAAATGAAATAGCATTTTCATTCCAAAAGAAAAATATTTTGTATTTAAAAAAAAATTATAAGTATAGTAGGCACATGTAATGACAAGCAATTTATAAAGATAAAGTATAGTAGGTACATGTAATGACAAGCAATTTATAAAGATTCCTGGAAATACGATATTGCCTTGCGTCTTTCGTATTCGGTTTGGGGTCGTACATTTTCGTGGTTTACAATAACTGTCGGAGGTTGGCTTGGTAGTGGTGGAGGTTCGCGTAGTTCTATGTTTTCTATGATTTTACGGGGTATATTAATTTTTCTTACTTTTTCTTTCTTTGATAAACATGACAATAATTTACAGAATGATCCTAATTTACTGAACATTGAAAATTTCAATGCAAGACCTAGAATGAGCAAGATAGCTCCCACTGATATTCCGGAGTACAGCAAGCTATTTTCCAGTCTGTCAAAACGTATCCTATATTGTCGGTCTTTAGCAATGCTTTTTGCTTTTGATATAATTGTTCCTAAATTTGTTTCTAGTTGAAAATCTGGTAAACGTAATTTGTCTACTAAAGATTTCTGTTCTTCTAGTACGTCGGCCAAGTTGACGGTATCACTGTAGTCGAATGAATTTTGATAGATTTCCGATATGTTTAATGTTTTAGTTGCGAATACTTTTATATTTTTTAATGTTTGAATTTCTTTAAATGGTAATAAATCCTTATTTCTGGTTTTTGCTTCACATGCTGAACTAAGTTGAATTATTCCTGTGTTTTTTATCGTTGTACTAATCGTCTCTTTGTTTTTGCAAATCAAATGTATCGTTTCTGTATCGGTTGTCGAGAATATCCACGCATTAGAGTCGCGAATCCTAGACCATTGTGTTCTTTTTAGAATTTTTAGTTGAATATTACAAATTTTGAAATTCGAAAATTGTGGGTTTGCTAACAGTTGTATCTCGCACTCACTTCCGTCATCAAAATGGTTCGGTCCAAATTGTAAACAAATATATTCCTGATGAAATTTTTTGCATTTTTCCAAGTTGTCATTGTCTATCGTATAGTATTTTTCGAAATTAGTTGAAATAGCGGAAAATATAGTGGTTGGTTTTATATACGCGAATTCAGTACGATATGATCTGTCATACTGTCTGACTGGAACCGAAATATGTTGGTATAGTCTGAATTTCTCTAAATTTAACAATGGAATTTTGATAACATAGACTATTGTTTCTTGTTTATGGAATATCATCAAGTCTGCAAGATGTAGTAGGTCTGCAACGTTGGCTGTGTCGACCGGTATTGGAAATTCCAGATTTGGTTCTGATTTTTGAATAGCTTGTGCACTTCTGATTGTTTGCTGTCCCGATAGTACTTTTGGATGAACTTGTCCATTTTTAGCGAATAACAAAATATCGATAAAAGTATTTATATCGATTTCGTATTCTAACAAGTCGGATTCGATTACATTTACACATTGCAATAATTCTTGCTGTATTTCAAGGATATGAATGTGTTTAGCTGTACTATAATTCGTGCTATTGATTTTGATTGTTAAATTCACAAAGGATTTTCCTAAACTGTGAATTTGTTTCCGTACTGTATCAAATTGTGATTTTATAATATGTGTTTGATTTTGTACTAGTTCTGCTAAATCATAAGTACTATTGGAAATGGATTCAATTTGGCTAAAAATTCTGTTTCCGTCGTCTTCGTCTAATGTTCCGTAAAGTTTTTTGTAAATTTTCCCAATGAAACTAAAAATTGCTCTTTTGTTTCTGGTATTTTTATCTATTTGAACTAAATCGTATATTACGTCGTGTGCGGTTAAAACGTTGTTTAATCTGTGTTTTATATTATGTAGTTGATTTCGTATGGTGCAATCTTTTCCTAATTTGTTGCAAATATTTTGGATGAAAATAAGGTTATGCAGTATGGTGTCTTTTCTTGTAAGTAGGTCTTCCGTGTTGATGTACGTAACCAAAGTCCATTTCGTATGGTACGTCCGTAGTAATCCTAAATCTTCTGAATACAGTCCAAGATTTTTATCCAATGTAGTTATTTTAAAAGTATCATCTTGGCCTACTGCGTATGCGACAGACCTGAAACATAGGCCAATTTAATTTTATCTATATGTACTATTTTTGTTTTTTCGTCGGTTATTTTCAGTCTAACGTTATGACGGTCTGTTATTTCCAAAATTTCGTACGGTCCTACATATTCACTGTCGAATTTCGTTTTCTTTGGTTCTCGAAGTAGAAATACTAATTGTCCTACTTTGAACTCTGGATTTTTAACATTCTTTTTGTCATAGTAAAATTTCGTTTTTTGTTTCGATTTCTCTATTATCTTAACTGCGTCCGTTTTTAAGTCCTTTAGTTGTCTAATTAACTGTACCAAATAGTCTTCGTATGAAATAATTTTGTCGTCCGGAGGAAATTCTGAAGGAATTCAAGGCTTTTTACCAAAAATCAATTCGAATGGTGTGAATCCTGTAGATTCATGGATACTGGAATTATATGAATACATGGCGAAGGGTAGCCACTCGTCCCATTCGCGATTTTCGTCTATAAAGTTTCTTAAATATTCTTTTAGTGTATGGTGGCTTCTTTCAAGTGCTCCATTTGACTGTGGATGATATGCCGTCGTTGTATATTGTTTAATTTTGAATAATTCTGCAAATTCTTGTAGAGTTTCAGACATGAAATTTCGTCCTTGATCTGATAGTATCGCTTTTGGCGGTCCGTATGTGCAGATTAGTGTGTTGGCTAATGCCTTAGCCACATCGCAAGCTGTAATGTTTTTTAAAGGCACACCAATTGCATATTTGCTAAGTAGGTCTATCATTGTTAAAATGTAAACGTTTTCTGTTTTTGATTTTGGTAACGGTCCGAAAATGTCAATAGCTATTTTGTCGAAAGTATCAGTCGGTGTATCTGTTATTAGCATCGGTGCTTTGTTTTTTACTCTTACCAATTTATTTTTCTGACAAATTTCACAGTATTTTATAAAATTTTGAATGTCTGTTTTCATTTCGATCCAGTAATAGTCAAGTAAGATTCTGTAATATGTTTTGGTGATTCCTTTGTGTCCTCCAATAGCCGAAGAATGATATTCTTTAATATCTTGTGCTCTGTCCTGTGTAGCTGGAATGTTTAATGTTCTTTCGCAAAGTATTATTTCTATTTCTGAATTTATCGTCATTAGTCGCAAGTACGTTTGAACATTTTCCCAACATGCGTCACTCATCATTTCACCGTCTTTTTGAATTGCGCATGAACAGATTTGCAATTTTTCTAATTCTGTTAAAAAGGATTCCAGGCATTTTTTAATATTTGGTAGTATTATATCGTCTGAAAAGTGTTGCTTGCAGATTAGTCCGAAATACGTTTTTGTACCTTTACGAGTCGTTATTACTGTTCCAATTGTCGGTTTCTGCTTCAATAAATTAATTTGTTTCATGTTTGCTTTCTCTGCCAAAGCTTTTTCTGTTTTTGTATTGAAGGAACAGTCAGCTGACATAAATAATGCTATATTTGTTCTTTCTGAAATTACGTTTGACTGTCTAATTTTTATATTATTTTTAACCGTAATGTCTTCTGTAATTTTCGTTCTACTTCTTGTTTCCATTGGTTCCTGTGACAATTTCGTCGTTTTTCTGTGGTACGAAGTTGGTTGATAATCTTTGTCCGATATGTCCATAGCCAAAAAGTCATCTTTGTTTGTTAATCGTGTCGTTTTCGCTGTACGTTTATCTGGAGAGCGAAAATTTGGAGTTACTTCTGGTGTCAGAGTTTCTTCGGTTAGTCTTTCAGGAGACCTGAATGTAGGAGTCGGCGTTTCCTCAGTTTGAATTTCTGGGGATCTAAATGTTGGAGTTACTGGAGCATTGTAGTCTTGGTTTTTCGGAGTTTGGTTTGTACGCAACAGTATTTCTTCCATCTTCTTTATTGGATCCTCAGCGCGAATTCTTGGCGGGCTGGCACCTGTTCCGGCGAATTTCAGTTCCGGGTCCCCTTCCTTAAATATTTTTATTTCATTTAGGCTCTCTTTATCGTCCATTTTATCTTTTTCTTCTTTTATATTCATTTTTGGGTTGACCCTTTTTTCTTTTATTACCGGTTCATGTATTTCTGCCCGTGTTTTGATTTTTGGCGCTTGTTCATCCTCTGAAGAATCTTCTTTTTCCTTTATATTTTCTTTTCTTGTTGCTTCTTTTTCTTTGCTTGTCTGCTTTAATTCCAATTGTTGCAGAAATTCCTTCTTTTCCTTTGTATTTTCTTTTCTTTTTAGTTTTAATCTTTTCAATGGTTTCTGTTTCCTTTTTATTGTTATTTGTGTGTCTTCTGTTCCTTTTTTGACTTCCCATTCGTCGCTGGATTCGATGTCCGTATTATCAATTTCCCAAATTTCTTGGTCCGTGGTGTCATTAAAGTTTGACGAGGTATCGGATTCGGCAGCTAATTTCGGTCTCTTTTGGTCCTGTTCCGAGTCCATAGAGTCGTCCACATGTGGTCTCGTTTGAGGTTGATGGTATTCCTTAGTTCGTTTTTCCTCGTTACCAGTTGTTTCGTCAGTGTAGACTTCTCTGCTTCTAATAGGCATAACGGATGCTGTTGTCGGATTTCGTGAAAGTGCGTCTGCTACGTAATTTAGTTTACCTGGTTTATGTAAAATATCGAATTCATAATCGTTGAGTATTGTCTGCCAGCGTCTAAGTTGTTGTGGAGGATTCTTTTTACTGGTCAAGTATGTTATCGCTCTGTTGTCTGTTATTAACGTAAATTTATTACCATAAAGGTATGGTCGGAAATGTTCTACTGCTTGTACAATCGCAAACAGTTCTTTTTTGGTCGTGTCGTAATTTAATTCGGCTTTTTTGAAATTTTTTGAAAAATATGCTATTGGATGATCAAAGTTGTCGTGTTCTTGACTAAGAACTGCTCCCATAGCATAATCTGAAGCGTCCGTTGTTAATTTAAATGGTTTGTTAAATTTTGGAAATTTTAGTATTGGTTCCTTTACGATTTTATTACGTAGTGTGTCAAAAGCGTCCTGTTGTATATCAGTCCATTGGAATTTTACGTTACTTTTTAGTAATTTGTTTAGACAATGAGTAATTTTTGCATAATTTTGTATGAATCGTCGATAATAGCCAGTCAGACCCAGGAACTGTTTTACTTGTTTTGCTGACTTGGGCACTGGAAACTCCGTAATTGCTGTTATTAAGTTCGTATTTGGTTGTACACCGTGTTTCGTAATTTTGTGGCCTAAATATACGACTTCTTCACTTAAAAATTGGCATTTGTCCGTTTGCAATGTCAATCCTGCATCTGATAGTCTTTTTGCTAGACGTTGGAATTTCTTTTTGTGTTCTTCCAAGTCTTTTGCGTATATGACTATATCATCCAGATATACAAATAGATCAGTTCCTTGCAACCCAGACAGCACAACATCCATAAGGCGCTGAAAAGTCGCCGGAGAGTTTTTCAAACCAAATGGCATACGATTAAATTCATAATGTCCATTCGGTGTTGAAAATGCTGTCTTATGTCGGTCTTTCGGACTCATTTCTATCTGATGGAAGCCAGATGCGAGATCTAAAGTCGTAAAGTAGCGCGCATTGCCTAATTGGTCTAAAATATCCGTTATGTTTGGCAATGGATATGCATCACTGACAGTTTTGTCGTTTAATCCACGGAAATCGATTACCATCCGCCATCTTTTATTCCCTTTTGAATCGGGTTTTTTGGGAACTACCCATACTGGTGAATTGTAGGGTGATGTAGATGGTTCAATAATTCCTTTTTCTAATAGATCTTCAACCTGCTTTTTAATTTCTGTCTTGTGTACCAAAGGAAATCTGTATTGTTTTGTATTTATTGGTTTTTCGTCTGTCGTATAAATTTCATGCTGAATACACGAAGTGTGTCCTAGCATGTCTCCGGGTAAATAAAATAAATTTGGAAATTCCGAAACTAGGTCTAATACATGTCTACGTTCGTTATTTTCCAAATGATCGAGATTTAGTGACGCTTCTAATAATTTAATTCTGTCTTGTTTTAATTTTGTTGCATTTACGCTAAAAATGTCAAAAGTCTTATTATCTTTAATGTCAGTGTTTTCAAAGTTCAGTAAATTATCATGTCTTTTCATTTCGTCTGGTACTACTATTTGTTCGACAGGCTGAAGTTCCACTATCGGAATTTCAAAGTCTACTGGTGTTGAGTTTGTATTAATTGCGCGTAGGTAGGCGATTCCGTCGTTATTCGTCACTAATGCATTTCCTAAAAATATTCCCTTATCGTTTTGTATTTGGGGAATATATCCTTCTTTTACTTTTGAATTTATAACACGGATTGGAATTTGTTTTGAAGTACGCGGTGCCAAAACGATTTTTTCGGACTCCGTGAATGGGATTTTCGACCCATTGATTTTCAAACATTGTTCAGCATATGACAATTCTACCATGTTTTCACGAAAGAATTCGTCACCCAACATGCCGTCTGCTGGTATCGGAAAATTATCCGGAACTATATGAAAAAGTGCCAATTTCGAGGCTACTTTTAAAATGCATTTGCCTAATGTTTGAACCTTGCCTTCAGTGATACCGGTCAATTCGTAAATTTGCTTAGGAAACGTCATGACATCCGGTTTGAGCCTACTTTCTTTTATTAAGTTTACTTGGGCTCCAGAATCCAGAAGGAACTTCGCTTGATTATTTTTTAAAGTTATTGAATCGATAGTTATAGATGCAGGTTGGTGACTGGAAGATTTGCTGTAATTTACCTTAAAACTTCGAATGGGTTTTATTTGCGTTCTCGACTCCCGCTTCGCGTCACGCTTTCCCGCGAAGCTCATTCCAAGTTTTTTAGCCTCTTTCCGATTTCTTCCGCTGTCATCTCACCATTAATTGAGTTTTTCCTGCTATTTTGTTTGCTATTTGTATTAATTCTTTCGCGCGAATTTGATCTACTGTTGCTACTGTCATGTTCATCTCGGGGATCTTTGCCGAAATATTTATTTCGATTGGTGGTAAGGAATTCTAATAATCTGTTTCGTTCACTTTGTGAATTTCTGTCTCGGGAATTATCTCGTCTATCTCGAGAATTATCTCGTCTGTCTCGTGAATTACTACGTCTATCCCGTGAATTACTACGCGAATTACTACGTGAATTGTCTCGTCTGTCTTGAAATCTATCGTATCTGTCTCTTGAATCGTCACGTTTATTCCAGTCGCGATAATTATTAAATCTTCCACGATGGTTATTAAATGTATCGGAGGAGTAGTTTTGTCTTGTATGGGACTCGTATCTACTATTTCTTCGTTGTTTATATCTTTGTAGGGACCAACAATTTTCCGTTTCGTGTCCTGTTTTATCGCAAAATGCACATAATTTTGTTTTTACCTTGTGTTGTTTACTGTCTGTGTCGGTTGAGGGATGTGTTTCTGTGAATCTTACTTTTAATGTTTCAAATGTCGAATTATTTTTAGATAATTGTAATTTCCGTCTTTTTTCCAATTCTTTTTCAATTGCAAATGCTTTATCCGTTGCTATTTCGAATGTTTCAGGATTTTCACTTACGATTAGGTTATAAACGTCTTCGTGTAAACCGCGGATAAACGTCTTTTTTGCTAGTTCTCTCATTTCTGTAATACGTGCTGTTAATAATTCTTCGTCTACTCTTCTATTGTACATTTGTTGTAATCTGCCTAAAATTCGTTTAAGTATTTTTTGTATTCGGTGTGTGTAATTTAATACATTTTCATTGTAATTTTGGCTAGAACTTTTTAATTCTATTTCAAGGTCGGATAATTCTAAATTTTCACTAAATACTTTTTTAAGATCGTTTAATAATTCCGATAAAGTATTATAATTTTTGTTAAAAATTTGCTGTCTCGCGCTTCCTGTCAATTTTAAAGGTAATACTTTAATGAGTTTCGTCCTGTCAGTTATTGAGAGAATTGATTGGGCCGCTTCGCAAAAGTCTTCAACAGGCATATTATACCCGTCAAATGAGGGAATATATCCATTGACATCTTTGAAATTAATTGTGGATGTTGGCATATGTACCTCGCGTACAGGTAAATTTTGCGCTTCATTTTCCATTTTGCGTGATTTTTAGTAAAAATTTCAATATAAATGTCACGAAAATAATTCTGTTTTGTGTTTTATTATTATTTATCTTATTTACTGTTTTATTTATTTATTTATTTATTTTTTCATAAAAATTTAATCTTGAGAATTTTAAAATTCAAAACAAAAGTGTAAATTCAAAGTCGAAATTCGGAAAATGTCAAAAGTAAACAAAAATCAATTCTAATAACTCGAAATCTAGTAATTTCAGAATTAAAAAAAAAAGGTCAAATTCAATAAAGTCACAATTCACAAATGTCAAAATTAATGAAAAAAATCAAAAGTCAAAAATGAAAGAGTCAAAGAAAATGAAATATCAATATCGTTTTTCCAGTACCACTCTGTATATTGTACATTAGCGTAAGACAAAGCAGCATGCAGTAATATACCAGCATTCAAGTTCTTTGGGGTGTCAAGTTACTTCTTATCTTTATCATTTTTTATGCTTGACTCTACTAAAGTTCTTTTATGAATTTAATTTTAAGGTTTCGTTTTGTAATATAATTAATAGAAAAATGCGTAATTTTTGTTCTCTAATTTTTTTTTGTTTTATTTTATTTTATTTTTTGTAAATATTGCTTTAAGGTTTTTTAGGTTTGAAAACAAGAAAAGAAAGAAAAAGAAAGTTACAAAACTTTGACAATCAAAGAACTTGATTTTTTTTTAAATTTTTTTTTTAATTTATTCATGCAGTAAATTAATTGTACTTACCAGAGTAACAGTATGTATTTCATGTATGCTAATTTTTATTTTATCCTTTTGGAATTCGTATATCGTCCTTCTCTTTGTCCTTTTGGATTTCGTATTTTGTCCTTGTCCTTGTTCTTTTGAATTACGTATATTGTCCTTTTCCTTTTGAATTTCGTTGTTTTTGTAGTCTTCCGTCTGTTGGTCTCTTCTTTGTTTTTTATAGTCTTTTTGTTTGTTTTGTACACTGTCCTTATTTATTTATTATTATTTTTTTTTACCTTTATTTCACATAAAAAAAATTTTGTTTGTCCCCCACTTTTTTTTTTACCTTTTCACTATTCGTTTCTGTAATCGTCTGTTAAATTTGTACTTCACTGTTTTTTTTGTTGTATTTGTATACACTGTTAATTTGTTAATTTGTTTGTTAATTTCTTTTTGTAATTTACTTTGTTCTCTCTTTTTTTTTTTAATAACCCGTATCTGTTTTTCTTTTATTATGTTTTACTAAAATTTCTTATTTCAAAACCACCGCTGCCACCATGTAACGTGGGTCAATCGATCAAGCGTAGCGTGGCGCGCGTCGCGAGCGTCGAAGCAGGAGTGGCCCGACGGCGGGACTCAGGGTGATAAGAAGGCCCGCCCAAAAGTGCTGGTATCAGCAATAAGGGCCTCTTAGCAACACTGAGTGCTGACGCCTAAAAGATCCGTCACGTTGACGATCAACGTGACAGGATACTCGGATGTCCGAGAAGTATCGGGTATTCGATACTTCCGTCGCGGACGTGACACATGTAGCCCGAACCCCAATGCCGTACTTCAAAATGGCGGCTTGTTGCAAAAATATGAATTTTGAACTTTGCGTAGCTATAAAAATTGAGCAACTATAGTTATATGGATGAGATCAATTGCAATCGGTAGCTTATAACGTACTTAATAAATGCTTCGAAGAAATTTTTGAAAATCTTAATTTAACAACATTTTTAAGAATAAAAACCCGTTGCTAGGATCGGATTTTAGCGAATTATTAAGTTTTAAGGAAGGAGACCAAATGCATTTTAATGTAGGTAAAAAATCATGAATTTAAAAAAAAAAATCATTATGATCGGCCCTGTAGAAGCCGAGATCCGCAACTTTTGGTTTATGAACGATTGCGCTGAAAGTATTTAATATTTTTACTTCAAATTTGGCACAGTTATTGCTGAAATAATACTTTAATATATTCATTTTTCTCGATAGCTGTAGACAGTTTAGTTCGTCTGCAATGAGCAATAAACGAACATAAAAAATACGCGTACGGCGCCGCGGCTCCCCGCACCGCTCGACGCGCTGGTGGGGGAACCGATCGGCGACGGAGAGCCTCGCGGAGCAACATTTCCGAATATTAGTTAAAAATTGATTTACTCTGCTATGGAATGTGCTACGACAATAATTTTTTTTTTCATTTAACTTGTTTTTTTTCCATCTTTTCAACCGTTTCAATAAAAATTGCATAAGTCGTCATCGTCATCGTCATCGTCATCGTCATCGTCATCGTCATCGTCATCGTCATCGTCATCGTCATCGTCATCGTCATCGTCATCGTCATCGTCATCGTCATCGTCATCGTCATCGTCATCGTCATCGTCATCGTCATCGTCATCGTCATCGTCATCGTCATCGTCATCGTCATCGTCATCGTCATCGTCATCGTCATCGTCATCGTCATCGTCATCGTCATCGTCATCGTCATCGTCATCATCATCATCATCATCATCATCATCATCATCATAATAATAATCATAATAATCATAATCATAATCATAATCATAATCATAATAATCATAATCATAATCATAATCATAATCATAATAACAATCATAATGGAAGCGGTAGTACTCGTAATAGCACTAATAATACAAGCAAGAATTTGATGGTTTTCAATTTCGCCATTTTGTTTCTTATGTATTATTACTACTACAACTTTATTGTACAACGAAAACACATACAATCATAGTAGTGAGGTAGTGGTAGTAATAGAAGAAATACCAGACGTAACATTTTCAATGCTTTGGTGTTACCATAAGATTTCTTAAGTATCACCATTACTACTACTCTGTTGCCGAAAGACAACACACCATAGTGTAGTATTATGGTAGTGGTAACAGTAGAAGCAATGTTTTGATTTTACCCTTGTCTTAGTTCTTTTGTTATTTTACTACTGCTTCTGTCTTTGGCGACATACTGGCGTCTAGGGTTGAGTCTAAATTATTTTGACCGGCCTACCAGCCGTTCCGTCGTTCTGATTGGCCGGAACGTTTTAATTAATAACTCGGTAATTAATCCGAATTTTCAAAAATGGTACAGGACTTTTCGTCTCAGTTTTCCACCAGCTACCACCATCTCTCGGGTTAATGATCTTATACCGCACACCCTGTATATATATATATATATATATATATATATATATATATATATATATATATATATATATATATATATATATATATATATATATATCGATATGGGCGTATTTGGGGACATTTTCAGGTATGGATGGTCTTTTTCGAGGACAATTGTGTAATTTGAGGACGGAGGAAAAAGGAAAATAAAAGGATGTTTTGGGAGGATATGATCATCCGGAACGTCACAATATATATATATTGTGACGTTCCGGGATGATCATATCCTCCCAAAACATCCTTTTATTTTCCTTTTTCCTCCTTGAAGGCCCTTGGCATTGCGCCAAGCCCTTTCAAGGGATATTCATAATATTATTTTCACTACATTCACACTTTTACAAAAACTCTGCACTATTTAAATATCTCTTTAAATAATTACAATTGAATTTCACAAGTTGGAAATACTATCGTTTCCAACAGGTGGAATCCATCACTGTTTACTAATTATATCATGGAACTTAAAATTATTAATTCTACGCTCGATGATGGATAATAGGCTTGATTGGCTGTCCTTAGCACAGCAGCGCCGAATTGTCTGAGAGCAATTACGAAATTACAATGCGTGATCCTAATCGATAAAGGATAATCGATAAAGTAGATCAATTACCTTATCTTCGCGCCAGGAGTTTAAACTGAGGCGAAGATAAGACGCCAGCGCTGTCGCTTAACAGAAAAGCGAACTATTTTAAGCGCAAATTCCGTTAAAGACCTAGTGAAAATTTCCGTTAAGGAATTTTCTCGTAGAAGACGTAAGAAGTTTGAAAATTGGAATTTCAAGAGCCAATGGGACCTCATCGTCCGACCGTGGCAACCAATAGCGGTGTGGATTTCCATAACTGGGAGACGCGCAGCTTGAAATCTCATAGAAAGATTCAAGTTTCTGCCAACGTCTTCCAGGAATAGCCTACCCGATGAAGAGCCATCGTGGAGGTAGGCACCAGCTTGGAATCCACGCGCTCCGGTCGGATATAAAAGGACCCCGGAAAGCTCTAAAATTCAGATCGATCCTTTCCGTGATCGAAAGCAGATCTGGAAAGAATCGACTCTCCGAAAGAGACTCGAAGGGCCCCAGCATAGCGTCTGGCCCCCTTCAAAGACTCTAAAAGCTACAGACAAGCCTTGGCATTGCACCAAGCCCTTGTTGGCTTTCGGGAAGAATTCCTTCCCGAAAATCCTCTCAATCCGCTAAAGGCAACCTAGAGGCCCCTGGCATCGCGACCAGGCCCCTCTGTGAGGATTAAATTGAGATCTGAAGAATATTAAAAATATTCCTGCAGATCTCGAGAGATACAAGGAGATATCCCATCCTGATTCCCGAAGCGTCACGTAGGGAACCAAAGGGAAAGATTTGAATACGCCCGTCCAGTACACGAATCCTTTTCGTATAGACGCATTTCGGCGTGTCCACCTTTATTCGAGATAGAGGGGAGGCGCTCGAAACGTCTCAATATATGTTTATAACGACTATTCAGAAGGAATGTCAGGAAATAGAATGTGCTCCTCCGGGTCTTAAGCCCTTTTTTAAAGCTTTTGGTTGAAGTTTCGAAGATTTTCTTCGTAGTCCTTATTGGTTAATTTACGTAGAGTGGAGGGTTTCCTTAATTTTCTATTCGTTACAAAATTCTTGTGGGTGTTTACAAAATTTAGTTTGGTGGGAGTTTTGAGTCCCTTTGGAAAGGATTTTAATTTGTATATTTTCCGGGAAAAGTCGTAAAATTTGTACGTCTGGACATTTTTAAATAAGCAAAAAAAAAGGTTCGAATTTAAGTATGCCCTTGTATTTCTATAAAGGGTTTGTTTTTTTCTTCAAGAAAAGCGAAAGTTTGGGTCCGATATCTTTGTTTGAGTTTGAATTTTACGACTTTTCAAGAGTTCTTAATATCTATTCATCCCACAAGCGGACCATATTTCCCTCTAGTTAAGAGAGAAATCTACCGTTTGAATATCGTGATGTCTGGATATTTTCCGGACATAACACTCGTAACCGTACTCCAGGGATGGATGTATTTGTCTCTTGATCAGTTACAGCAGTTTCGGTGTTTCCCGAGATAGGTCTTCCCAAAAGGTTTCTATCCGACAAATTAGCGGGGTTCAGATCCAACAAACTCAAGTTTTCTGCCGGATCATTTTCCTCCAAGGCGACATTTTCAGTTTGGCCTCCAGACGGAGTATCCATTTGTGAACCAAATTCTTGACGAGAGGTTCCTTGTAAAAGGTTCCTTCGAGGAGTCATTAAAAGATTTTGGCCTAAAACTCCAGGAGCCGTTTCGTTATATATCTCCATGATAGAGGAAATCGGTACGAGTGGGGTAATTTTTTGCTTTCGAGGTCTTCCGGGTTCCCTTTTCTTCATAGGGGTTCGGATTAAGCTCATTTTGTACTTTTAGTAATATAAAAATTACATGAACTTAAAAATTGGTTCTCTGACATTTAAAAAAAACGTCCTGTCACGGTCGCCAAATGAAACGGTTCAGAAATAATAACTAACTCTATAAGTTTAGTACTAGTTTTTAACATATATTGAAAAAGGTCTTTTCTTCTTGACGGTTCTCGATTTTATGAACATTCCCCTTTTTTGTTTAATCAACAACCCCATTTTCGGGGCAACCCTTGTAACAACGAAAGAAATAGAAAAACAACAACATATCGGGGTATGTTCATAATACGACCGGTTAAAATAATGATGATGATGATGATCATAATAATAATAATAATAATAATAATAATAATAATAATAATAATAATAATAATAATAATAATAATAATAATAATAACAACAGCAACAGCAACAGCAACAACAACAACAACAACAACAACAACAATAGTAATAATAACGATAATAATGTGTAACGTGGAAAATTTCTCCCGTTACTTTATTTTGTAAAAATCTCGTTTATTTCTTGCAAATTAGGTCTTTCTTTTTGTTTTCCCGCGATTCTTTCGGAAATTCAGGGTATCGGGTGTTACGTACCGACTCGACTCTGTATAAGTGGGTACGTATATGCTCAACCTCGAACTACCTCAACAACCTCTACTATGATACCGCGTAAGCGATACCTTTTCCGTATGAGATATCTGAGAGTATAGTAGGACTGACTATGCACGTATTACTCGAGCGGCTGAGGAATACGTGTGATGGGATACTTGCACCTTAAAGTACTAAAGTACACCTTGCTGATCGTGACAGGGGTATTGAAAGAATAATAGGATGAAAAATAAGGATTTAATTTATGATTAAATATCTTATTCGTGTTTATTACTAACTTGAGATATACAACTGTAGTTATTTCGATGATTTGTTTCTTACGACTTATATTCAGTTTCTTTCTGTCGTACAAAGAATATGAGTCACTTGACTTGTAATAGACTTTGGAATTTTAATAGAAAAGAATGAAATTTTGAGTGAGAGAGTAGGTCTTACCCAGGAGCTTGGACCTTTACTAAGCGGTCAGCGGCCTAATAGGTTCTTCCTTGCACGGGTCCAACAGGAAGACTAACAATACTAACTAACTTTTTTGGGTGCGCTACGTCTATAAGCTATCGGCAGAGGATAGTCGTGCAAAGATGAACGGTTTTGTGGACGTGCCCCTTACACCAAGCTAACCTGAGACCAGACTCTCTGACAAGGGCTAATTTCACTTGATATTTATATTGAAGATTTGAGTGGGGGGCCGAAATATTAGTGAATAATTACTGGGACACATGTACACGAAGTATGCATGTATTGTGCATTCTTATATTCTTTGTAGATCAACAGCTGTGTGTGCTGGAGGTGAATGACAGAGGTATGCTTACACATGTGCTGCGTTTGCAGAAAATGTGTACTTGAGTAACTCATGACCTGTTCTGATTTAAATATGATTTGCTAATTGTAACGGATAAATGTTACGAAAGGAAGTATCATTGAAAGAGCCTTATGGTTCGTAACATCGGGAAAATTGAAAACTAGAACAGTGCTCAGAAATCTCCCGGGAACCTGAAGAACTATTATACTTTATTATTTTCAATAATGTATTTTTATTTTCGATTCTTTTATTGAATTATTGTGAATAATTTTTACATTACCGAATGTTCCTACTTAACGCTGTCACCTCACTTCTTTCCCATCCAATTTCCTTGCCAAGAAGACTACGAAGATTGACACAAAGAAGAGATTGGAGAAGAGAGAGAGGACTCGAGGCTCCTGCAACAACGGGAAAGAAGGAGAAAGACGACTCCTATAGCCGCTCATGACCGCGTTATCACGAGAAGGAAAGACAAAGAGAAGGATGTCGTAGATCTATCGCCTACAGCCATCTAGCGATCCAGCAGGAACGGGTCGATAAGAGAAAAATGGGTCGATGACCTAAGTATTGCCCGATCACTTATCGTAATTCCCGATTCCTGCTACGAAAAGGATGGCGCTATCAATAGCAGCTCGAGGAGATCGAAATCGACGCTCCTCAGAGATTTCTGAGCCCTTCCGAAGTGAGGATCCATTCTCTTGTGCCGGAAAATTCGTGCCTTCTGGAGGAATTCACTTTCTTTTTTGGAATTTTGCCGTCCTGCCGATTTAGAAGCTTTTCTTTGGAGACCTATCGTCGAGGTGAGTGCCTTCAACGGGTCTCATTTGTGACTTTCTTGGCATCCCGTTTCCTAACGCCTATCGCTGTTTTCCTAGCGAATTCTTCCATTACTATCTCCTATCGCGTAAGTTCAAATTACTAAGAAAATTAATTGTTTGTCGGAGGGTTCCCGACTATCTCTTTTTTTTGTTGTTGTTTCATTTTGTCTTCGCGAGTTACGGAATAAAATCTATGTTTTTGTTGTTATTTATCTCGAAAAAGTCGTCTGGATTGTTTCATTTTGATTTTCGTCCTACCTAATCCAGACAACGGATTCCCTCTGAGTGGGTCTTAAGTTCTGAGTGTGGCAATTTGAAGCAACGCCACGAATTTTTGGCGAAATTCGTAGGCACGCTACAAATGATAATAATGATAACAATGATAACAATGACAACAATGACAACAATGATAACAACGATAACAATGATAACGACGATAACAATGATAACAATGATAATAATGATAATAGTGATAATAATTATAATAATGATAATAATGATAGCAGTATTGGTCGTGGGAATAGTAGATTTAATAACACAATAATTAAGAATTTGAAACTTGATTTTCGTCATTTATTTTCTTATGTTATTACTACTACTATTACGCCATTAACATACACTGGGCGTAAAAATTAAGGGATGGAAAAAAAATCTAAAGTAGGTGATTTTCAAAGTGCTGTAACTTAAAGAATAACAGTGGGAAAGCAATTTTAAAAAAAAGCAAATTGAAGCTCCAAGTTTCTAGACTTGAGATCTTGAACTCAAAATGTTTTACCATCAGCAGTTTTTGAGTAATCCTAATAAAACTAACGGGGAAAAAATTCCAAATTTACGCTTGTTTTTCGAAGGGTCCATGGACTTCAATAAATTTTTTTCACTGATTTGATCATAAAGCTCTTTCTGATAATTTAATTCTCTTTAATTTGAAAGGTCGGAAAATCTTGTACGCTGATTTTTCGCTGAAGTGAGTTCTCAAAGCAAAAAAATCAGTTTTAACTTTGGTAGTTATGTACTGGGTAAAAAATTATTAAATTAAAAAATAATTTTTAAAAAAGTGACTTCTTACAATAATTAACATTTTTCTTTTTTTAATAAAAAAATGTTCATTATTGTAAGAAATAACATTTGTTAAAATTATTTTTTAATTTACAAATTTTTTACACAATTGCCAAAGTTAAAACTGAGTTTTGTGCTTTGATCGACGATAACTCAACGAAAAATCATCGTACAAGGCATTCCGATTTCTCAAATTAAAGAGTATTAAATTATGTGTAAGAGCTTTATGATGAAATCAGTGAACAAAATTTATTGAAGTCCATGGACCTTTTGAAAAACAAGCGAAAATTTGGACATTTTTTTCCGATAGTTTTCTTACGATTAATCAAAAACTAATGATGTTAAAACATTTTGAGTTCAAGATCACAAAACTAGGAACTTGGAGCTTAAATTTGCTTTTTTTTTAAATTGTTCTTCCACTATTGTTCCTTAACCCATTCCGGACGGCGACTGTTTTCGAACACGGTCCCCAGGAGGGGAGTTTTATGTTTTCCTTTCTATTTTTGCACACACGGTGTGCGACCGGTCTTATAGCCTCGGAAAATTAATTGCACACACGGTGTGCAGTCGGTTTCAAATGGGTTAAGTTACAGGACTTTAAAAACCACTTAAAAATTTATGATTTTTTTCCATCCCTTAATTTTGGCGCCTAGGGTATGTATAGGGTGTAATAGTAGTAATAATAACATAAGAAAATAAATGACGAAAATCAACTTTAAAATTCTTAATTATTGTGTTATTAAATCTACTATTCCCACGACCAATACTGCTATCATTATTATTATTATTATTATTGCTGTTTTTGTTATTGATGTAGTGATAGTAATATTAATAACAACAATAATAATAAAAATAATAGTGATAATAATGATAGCAGCATTGGTCGTGGTAGTAGTAGAATTAATAACACAATAATTAAGAATTTAAAAGTTGATTTTCACCACTTAAATTCTTATGTTACTACTATTACTACTACTGCTACTACTACTACTACTACAACTACTACTTCTACTACTACTATAATAATAATAATTAATAACAGTAATAATAATTACTATAATAATTATATTTTAGGATGTTATTATTTCTTTTGGCTACACGACTTTTAATTATTTACATTGTAGTAAATTAGTTCAGACTATCCCGATGGAATGTAGTCTGGGCCAAGATTTAGAATGGAAACTTCATCTAAATCAACTGAAATTATTTTTATTAGCAAATCTTGTAGTACCAAGACAAAGCTATTAAATAATTTTTATTGCAAATCTTGTAATACCAAGACAAAGCAATTAATTATATCCCTTTCTCGCATTTTTTAAGCGACAAGTGATACATGGAAAAATAACCCGCGACCTGGATTTGATCCAGGGACTTTCACTTCTACGCAGTGAAGCTTTTGTCCAACTGAGCTATCGCGGCCACGGTTTACTCCTACATGCGTCACTTATATGCTTATACATGCGTTAGTGTTAACTTGCGAGAATCTTAATTTATATTTAAGCCATCTATGATTTAATTTTAGATTCTCGATCAGTTACCTACTGGGGATTTTACCTATTTTAATCAGATGTAAATTACTACTAATCGGTAATGATTTACTCTGTATTACCATATCGCCAATTCTTATTTCAAACATGGTTTGGGTTGTTTCTTAAGTCGTTATACTAGAATATTAATTTTAGGATGTTATTATTTCTTTTGGCTACACGACTTTTAGTTATTTACATTGTAGTAAATTAGTTGAGACTATCCCGATGGAATGTAGTCTGAGCCAAGATTTAGAATGGAAACTTCATCTAAATCAACTGAAATTATTTTTATTAGCAAATCTTGTTAGATGAAGTTTCCATTCTAAATCTTGGCCCAGACTACATTCCATCGGGATAGTCTCAACTAATTTACTACAATGTAAATAATTATAAGTCGTGTAGCCAAAAGAAATAATAACATCCTAAAATTAATATTCTAGTATAACGACTTAAGAAACAACCCAAACCATGTTTATACTAATTATAGTAATGATTATTACTGTTATTAATTATTATTATTTTAGTAGTAGTAGTAGTAGTAGGAATAGTAGTTCGCGATCGCTAAAGGGAAGGGGGGAGCGGGGCTGAGCCGGGACCCACCGGACAGTCTCCCTCTCCCGGAGTTGGTCCCCACTCGCAGCGTCTCCCACCTCGCGGCTATCTCACCGATTTCGGAATCGCAGTGCGATCCACGATCGATCTTCCCCCTCTCCGAGGAGAACCGCAGAGCGAGTCATTCTCGCGTTCATCGCCGCACCAGCAGGACGTTAAGCCATTTTTGGAAGATTTTTCGAGAGAAGATTCGGGAGAGGACGAGTGGAAGGAGTCCGGAAGGCAAAAAAGGTTCGTGGGCGAGGCTTGGGATAGCTCCTCGCTTTTCTTTACGTGCGATTTCCTGTCCTTTTGGATTATATTAGATTCTTTTTTGTTAGATTCTTGTCCGGCGTGTGGCCGGCAGAGTTCCGGGGGAGACAGGGCGCGTTTCCTGCCCCCCCTTTCGTTTCTTTTCCTATTTAGTATTTGTTCCGGTCCCGGGCGTCCGGGCCGGAAAGCGGTTGCCCCGGGGGACTTCCTGGAGACACCGGGAGTTCCTCCCGGCTTGGTGTGAGTGAGAGAGAGAGAGAGAGCGTGATTACGGGAGAGAGGCAAGAGCCGGCAGCGTGCCGGCCGCCATTTTGACTGACGCCGGGTGAAATTCGCTCGCCGGAATTTTCCCCGGGTCCGAACTCGTATTAAGAGTTAAGATTATTGTTAGTATTAATATTTTCGATTTCTTTTGTTGTTATTTCTTTTGGGTATATTCGGCCGGAAATAAAGGGCCAGTTTTGTGATATTATAACAGATTCCGGGAGTTTTATTCATTTTTTTTGGTCCCCCAAAAGTTATTTTTCGTCATTTTTCAGCCCCCGGCACGGCCAGGTCGACCCTGGCTGGCGCCCAACGGAAGATTAGACGTGCACACCGTGGAGGTCACCCGACCCTCCCAGACACCACGTCACAACATATATATGAATTATAGTTTGGAAATTCTTCGGACATTTTAGTGAGAAAAATTTTGAAAAAGAAATCAGAGACATTTTGGTAACAGAGATGCGTATTACAAAATTTTTTCAGGATTTTTGACACAAAATCAAAGTCGTGAAAAATCCAAAACGCAAAAGAATTTCGAAAAATGCCCATTTCGTATTCAAGGAGTGGCGAAACGAATATCATATTTTAACAGGAAATTCATATTCATATTACTATTGTTGTTGATTCTTTTAAGATTTTTTGGTTTAGTGAGCTATGGTTAAAAAAAAGAAAAACCATCATTTACGTCGGATTTTGCACGCTTAAGTTAAAAACGAAAACCTTTTTCATAATACAAGTGTTTTACGCGATTTTCGATCTATTAACGTTCAGTGAAATTGCATAGGAATTAAAGGAAACTAAGCAAATCTCACTTTATATCTTAAACTTGTACATAAAATCGCAATAGCGTCGGTAGCGTAATGGTAAAGCTCTTGGCTTTTGAATCGCTGCAAACTTTTTGACGGGAGTTCGAACCCTGGTTAATGTTTTATTTTTTTTAATTTTTAATAATAATAATTATCATTATTAATATTAGTCGATTTTGTTGGTTGTAAAACGATTGTAGTCAGTGAAAAAATTATTTATTTGTAACGTTTCGGCTTGATTTCAAAGCCATCTTCAGACATCTACAATATAAAATTATAAAGAAATAAATTAAAATTTTAATAAATACAGGATAAATAATTATAAAATTAACTAAAAAAATTAACTATTTTTAACTAAAAGCGTACCTGATATAGAAGTCGATGTGTTTAAAATCATAAATTTTTCCATCCCGTATTGCAAGTCGTCTTTTGAATACTTCAATAAAACAAAAAGAATCAATTTAAATTGAGAATTTAATATAATTAAATAGGTATTTTAAAATATTAATAGGATTAAATGTGTAAAATTCAAATAACATACTGGAAAGTATTTAAAATTAAAAACACAAACAATAGTTTATTAGATATTGTGGTAAATTGAATGTAGTGGTGACTGTTGTATTATGATTTAGATTCTGAAAAATAGAAGTAGATTTATGATACCTATTGTAATATATTAATAGTGGGGATATAACTTGATAATACGAGATTGAGAAAATTTACGTTACAGATTTAAATTTAAATTAAGTTATTGACTTTTTCTTTGTCGCACTGAAAATTTACATTATTTTTTGTTTTTTTAATATGTAGCGCTTCTAACATTCTTCTTTTAAATACATTGCTTTCTCTGTCAATAATTTGGAATTTGTTGAAATCAAATGAATGTTTTTCTTCGAATACATGTTTAGATAGCCCAGTAGATTGTTTGTTTATTCTGATATCATATTCATGATGATAAAATCTTTCTTTTATCGTCATTCCGGTTTCACCAATATAAACTTTATTGCAATGTTTACAGGGGATTTTATAGACAACATTGGACTGTAGTTCTTTAGGAATTTTGTCTTTACCCGAATCAAAAAAAGTGTTAAGTTTATAGGTATTTTTAAAGACAAGTCCTAAATTATGTTTCTTAAAAGTATTTTTCAGGATTTCACTAAGTCCATTAACGTATGGAATGGAAAGAATTTTGTCAAATTTGTTAATATTATTATATTTATTGTTATTGGTATCGGAGAAATTATAAATTTTAAATAGTCTGGTTTTAATTAAATCATTGATAATGTGTATTGGAAAATCATTTAATTGTAGAGTCTCACGAACCAGATTTAAATTTTCTTGTCTAAAGGAAAAGTGAGATAGTTTGATGGCTCTGTCAATTAGGTTTATAGCTAATCCAGTTTTGTAATTGTATGGAGTTGGATCATAAAAATTAATGTATTTGCCAGGCCAAATTTACGAAACCAGTTTTTTTACGAAACCAGTTAAAAATGATTTTACCATCAGAACAATGATTCAGAGTTACATCCAGGAAGGAAATTTTGTTATTATTTTCAATTTCATATGTAAATTTGAGTCTTTCGTGAATATTGTTAAAAGTATTTACAATTTGATTAATTTCATCGTGAGGAACAGCAGTAATAATGTCATCAACATAGCGTTTATAAAAGGGAATAGGAAATTTAAAAATATTTGAAGCGCGTTTTTCGACATGTTCCATTATAAAATTAGCAATAGTAGGTGACAATGGAGATCCCATAGGAAGTCCATTGATTTGTTGATAGACAGTATTATTAAATGTAAAATATGTGGATGGGAAAATTTATAATTTTAAACACATCGACTTCTATATCAGGTACGCTTTTAGTTTAAAATAGTTAATTTTTTTAGTTAATTTTATAATTATTTATCCTGTATTTATTAAACTTTTAATTTATTTCTTTATAATTTCATATTGTAGATGTCTGAAGATGGCTTTGAAATCAAGCCGAAACGTTACAAATAAATCATTTTTTCACTGACTACAATCGTTTTACAACCAACAAAATCGACTAATATTATTTATACCTACGATTGACCAAGGAATATTTATTTATAATTATCATTATTACTATTGTTATGTGAATTGTAATATTTAAAATAAAATTTAAATATTTACAGTTTTGTCGATAAAAAGTCATAGTAATATTAATAATAATAATTAATAATTAAGCAGCTATAATAATAGTTATGAAAAACTGACTCTAATATAATACTATTAAAACAATATTATATTTTACTAACTTATTAAATATAAGTAATTTTCGGGAAAAAATTATCATCACTTATATGCGCTGCATTACTTTAAGATGTAGTTTACGGTATTTAGGGTGGTTGCGTAAAAAATCCCTTCGTAAAAAAGGATAAATCTTCCCTTAAAAAATAATTTTTAATCAGTTAATAAATATCGAGTTATAGTGAATAATTCATTTTTAGGGGGTGACTTTTACCACCACTTTTATACTAGTACATTGCAAAAGTTTATAAAATGATTGTTTTTGATATAAATTACATTCTGTTTCCACGTGTAATAAATCTCAAGAAAAAAAATTTTTTTTCTTCATTTACATGCGTTGTATTGCTTTAAGGGGTGGCTTACGATATTTGGGGGCGGTTGCGTACAAAATTTTAAAACACGACAACTGAAACATTCGATAGAGTAAACGGAAATGCTTTTTTTTCAGTTCATACCCTGGTTTTTATAAAGAAAAAAAACATAAAAAATCTAGTTTTCTTCAAATATGAAATAAGGATTGCAACCTCTTGGTTGATAAACACACCTTATATCTTCGACTTCTTACCACAAATATTTTTCACGTTGTTTTACTAAATGATATTAATTAGAAGCCGAGATATGATAAAAAAACAATTTTCGGATAAAAAAACTTTAGGGATGGTTTTCACCCTTTTAAAGTGGATGACTGCACATAAAAAAATACGTGTCTTTTAGTTTTTCGAGGATTACAACATATCCAAAAATGATTGAAATCGGTGAGGTCGGGTTGGAAACCCTTCTTTGTAAGAATGTTTATAAAATTCAAAATGAAGCGTATTAGGGAAGAAAGGGAGAATAATGTAATGCCAATTGTATTTCAATAGTTTATTTTGAGATCAAACTTTCTCGCAATGCGAAGAATAAAGCGTTATCGCATCCGCCACGATGTATCGTCGTCGCCACTTCTCGCAAGTGTACCTAACGACGATATATCGTTGTCCGGCATTCAAAGAGTTAATATTACTAACACCACAACTACTAAAACTATTGCTGTAATTACTATTATTTTTATATCATTAATCACCTGCTGCTGTTGCTACTGCTGCTACTATTACTATTACTAGTACTATTACTATTGCAATTACTATTCATTCACTGCTACCATTTTCTGACCACCTTGCGATAGGTAGCGAGGTGCGTTCTTTTATAGTCATTTCCCCAGTGGGCCTAATCCACTCTCATACTTAATGAAGAAGTTGTTCGAAGTGCCGACCTCCTTGTCGAAGGCAGAGTTCGGCCCTTCGAACAACGTGTCCCGTCATACGACGTGCCAGATCTGGCGTTATAGTGCGGAAGACCGCAACAACTGTTTCACGGACCTTCTCTTCGGTACTATTACGTCGATCCTCAATGATGTTTTTAATGTGGCCCCAGACAAAAAAGTCTAAAGGCGTAAGATCTGGCGAATGTAGGGGCCAATTAATCGGGCCATCGCGATCTATCCATCTTCCAGGATAACTCCTGTTCAGAAGGTCGCGATCTGGACGCTGGTAATGTGCCGGTGCTCCATCATGCTGGAAAATTAATTCTCTACGTACGTGCAGCGGCGTAGTAATATGCATGTAACAATGTATGCAGTAAGTCAACTGTTTTTATCTAAATTCGGGTACAACACAGTTCTTTCTTTTTAGTTGCATCAAGAGACACGGTAGTGTCTCGAGACAAGTTCATGTATGAATTGGGAGCGAGCGCTAACGTGTATCTTTTCTCGACCGAACTAGGTGCGGGCACATGAAAAATGGCCGAAGCACGTTGTGTATATACACAGCTTCAACCTACTTATACATTCACACGATTCTGTCGCCGTAATTAGTATGAGTTCTCTGTATACATACACGACATATACAATAACACGAATTCTGTCGCATCAGTGACGGCTCATCAGTTTGCTACGCCTTTGGCAATTCAGACGCTCCCGTACAGACGTGAGGCTCAGGGCCGTCTATATTTTAGTACACCTTATTAAACGCGCCAAAATTAAATTTTATAAAATAAAACCAGAGTTCTACAAACAATTATTTTATTTCATTTTGACGCGTTTACTAAAGCGCATATAAAAATTAATTGAGGCGCATTTTTATGAACACAGCTTTAATTTTATTGTAAATTTATATTATCTCGAGATATAAAGCCGATAATAATAATAATATTTGCAAAAAGGAGACAAATCCCCCTAAAAAACACCTCTGGTGCAAAAAAGTCGAGACAAGTTCATGTATGAAAAGGGATCTCTCTACAAAAGTTGTGAAATCCGATAACATTAGACAAGCTCGTTTTTTCCATTATGTCAATACGAACTAATTACAAAATGGAAATAATTTTTTCTGTTTACCTGATTAGAACCGTTATTGAACTTGTTGGGCCCCGAATAATTCAGATGTTTGAGTATGATATATAATTATTTATATTATTATTATGTAATCTGATCTTTACTAATTCATAATATCGGTAAAAATAAATTAAATTGTAAGATATTTATTGTTTATCGTTTGGGTTCGGGGCCCGACAAAGTTCAATACCGGTTCTAATCAGTTAAACAGAAAAAATTCTTTCCGTTTTGTAATTACTTCGTATTGACATAATGGAAAAAACGAGCTTGTCTAATGTTATCGGATTTCACAACTTTTGTAGAGAGATCCCTTTTCATACATGAACTTGTCTCGACTTTTTTGCACCAGAGGTGTTTTTTAGGGGGATTCATATTTCCAAACAGTGAACTGTGTTTGCAAAAATGAGCTTTTCCTCTTCGGAATATACCGATATGGTATTAGCCTACGAGTCAGTGAGTGAAAATGCCCTTGCCGCGGCCCGGCTATACGCCGAACGCTTTCCTGATCGTCGTCATCCGACCGATCAAACCACAGCTCGTGTCTTGCAAAGATTGCGCGAAACCGGCAGGTTCGAAAGACACACTCGGGAAAGAGCTTTAGTTGGTCCAGTGCACGAAGAGGAACTAATCTTGGACTATTTTTCCGAGAATCCAAGGTGCAGCATCAGACGTGCATCGTTCTACAAGGTGCACCGTGTATTACGAACAAATGGATTACACCCTTACCACCATCAGCGGATGCAACAACTGTTGCCCCGAGATTATGAACATCGGGTGAATTTTTGTGAATGTGAGTATTATTACTATTATATTTTTATAAATGCGGCACTTTTACCGTATAATACTGGTTATTTTGTTTCCATAGCACACAGGGTTTCTCGCGCAATGTCGGCGTGATGATTCATTTAATGAGAAGATTTTATGGACTGACGAATCGACGATCACGTTGAATGGCGTTTACAAATCCCGGAATTACTTGCACTGGGCAGAAGAAAACCCTTATGTTATTAGGGAAAGAGCCTTTCAGTGCCGTTATTCTATCAACGTATGGGCTAGAATAATGGAAGACCGATTAGTAAGTTCAACTCATAAGAAAATAAAACAATTATGGTATCCCTGGTGAATCTAAAATTTTCTCTTTAAAATTTTCTGCCGTCGCGTTTAAATGAGAACATTTGCGCGCAGTTGGTGGAAAATACGATTCTACAATTGCTGGAAGACGTGCCGCTGCACGTGCATAGAGAATTAATTTTCCAGCATGATGGAGCACCGGCACATTACCAGCGTCCAGTTCGCGACCTTCTGAACAGGAGTTATCCTGGAAGATGGATAGATCGCGTTAGCCCGATTAATTGGCCCCTACAGTCGCCAGACCTTACACCTTTAGACTTTTTTGTCTGGGGCCACATTAAAAACCTCGTTGAGGATCGACGTAATAGTACCGAATAGGAGGTCCGTGAAACAGTTGTTCCGGTTTTCCGTACTATTACGGCAGATCTGGCGCGTCGTGCGACGGGATACGTTGTTCGAACGGCCGAACTCTGCCTTCGAGAAGGAGGTCAGCACTTCGAACAACTCCTTCATTAAGTATGAGAGTGGATTAGGCCTACTGGGGAAACTACTATAAAAAAACGCACCTCGCTACCAACCGCAAGGTGGTGGGGAAATGGTAGCAGTAAGTGAACAGTAATAGTAATAGTAATAGTAGCACCAGCAGTGGCAGCTGCAGCAGCAGCAATAAAATAATAGCATAAGAATAAAAAGCACGGTAGCATAAAATAATAATAATTATTTTTCTAATAATAATTTATTTTATTACATTATTTTCCCTTTCTTCCGTAATACGCTTCATTTTGAATTTTATAAATATCATTCTTAGTTTGGTTTTTATGAGCTCTTTTTCCCAAACCTTAGTAGAATCGTAAAATTCGTCCGGTTATTCTCGTAGAGGCACGCGTTTGGCGCTCGGCACTAAAAGGGTTAATAACAACAGCAACAACAATAATAATCCTAATAATAATGACAATAATTGGACTACAATTATAATTAAAAACAATTATAACTCTGTAGTCGAAAACATCTTGACGATGTTATTTAAATAGTTTAAATTCTAATCAATTTATGTTCTGACGATGACAACGTATTAGTTGTCGAAACGTTAACATAATTTTGAAATAAATCATTTCTAAAAGACCGAAAGACTGAAGAAATCAATACATTTATTTAAAACCTACGGTCAAAGAAGGGATATTTCTACAAATGATAATAATGTTAATAATGATAATATTGATTGCAGTATTGGTCGTGGTAATAGTAGAATTAATAACACAATTAACCCTTTTCCGCCCAAGTGAACTGATTTTTTGCGTTGACTTTGATTGATCACTACATTTTGAAAAAGTAATAATCAGCTATTCAAATGGTCATATATTATGTTTTTGAGGTCGCTCTATCGATTGCCGCAAAGAAATTCTGAAAAAAAAATCACATTTAACCTCTATTTTTCCAAGAAATTTCAAAAAAATACTGATTTTTCACTCTTTTTTTCTCTTTATCCATATTTTTCAACGAGAAAGAAATTTTTCATCGCTACAGAACCTACCAAAGTGATCCCCATACCCAAGGAAAAAAATCCAGACTCGAAAAAAAATTTGTTTTCAACATGGCGGTTTCAAAATGGCTGCAGAAAGAATCAATTTTTTTTCGATTTATAATTTGTGTTGTTATAAGTTCTGTTTTCATCATAATCCGCCATTATAAATTTTGTAATTTTGACATAGGAATAGCGATCAGCGATCCCGAAAACACCCTAAAATGATATTTTGATGAAACATGAAAAAAGAACTTGTTAACAAGAAAAATCATAAATTGCAAAAAATTAATTCTCTCTGCAGCCGTTTTGAAACCGCCATGTTGAAAACATAATTTTTTGAGGCTCGATTTTATTCTTTGGGTATCGGAAACACTTTTCTGATAAGTTTTGTAGTGATACAAAATTGCTTTCCCATTGGAAAATACACTACTCACAAAAATTAAGGGATTTTAAAAATATTCCAAATTTTTGGGTGGTTTTCAACAAGGGATAACTCACAGAATAATGGCCGTATAATAAATTTAAAAAAAGGAAATTGTAGCCTTAAGTATCTAGTTTTTTTAATAAGTAGTGTAACGTGGGTCAATCTAAGTAGCGTAGCGTGGCGCGCGTCGCGAGCATCGAAGCAGGAGTGGTCCGACGACGGGACTCAGGGTGATAAGAAGGCCCGTCCAAAAGTGCTGGTATCAGCTTATTGCTGATACCAGAGGCCCAGTGTTGCTAAGAGGCCCTTATTGGGCCTCTTAGCAACACTGAGTGCTGATGCCTAAAAGATCCGTCACGTTGACGATCAACGTGACAGGATACTCGGATGTCCAAGAAGTATCGGGTATTCGATACTTCCGTCGCGTACGTGACACTCCCCCCCTACCGAAAGTCGATGCTCCCGCATCGATCCTATCTCGTGGTACAATATTTGTCTACGATCGATACAATGTTCGTCTATCGTCGATATAATAATTTTCTATCAATACAATGTTTAACTTAAGTATAAATCTTCCGTGAAGTTGGTTGTAGCGTCGTTGAATGAGTTGGTTCTTTGGTAGTTGTGGTCCGATGCGGTTGGTCTTGTCCTGTCATAGTTGGATAGAGTTTGTCCTAGTGAGGTCCATGCAACGGTGTCAGAAGTGGCTCATCTTTCATGGTTCCTCTAGTTATCGTAGGGTTGTAGGTGTTACGTCCGACGATTAATAAAATCGTTTTTAATATTAGACATAGTAGATTCAACTAGAATTAGAAACAGAGAACTGCATTACTACTCTTATTACATATAAGAGCTCTTCTCTCTCTGCGAATGGTTAACGTAGACCTTTTCAAGTACCTTTTTTTTTTATATAGAGCTAAAGCCTATATACTACGGTGCATAGGCGATTGACCCATGCAAGACATATGTATCAAACAAGGAGTTTTCCAATAGGTTGAAGAAAGACAGTAGTAGATCTTTTCCTATGAGTTGTCATTGTCACTTAAAACATGGTTTGGGTTGTTTCTTAAGTCGTTATACTAGAATATTAATTTTAGGATGTTATTATTTCTTTTGGCTACACGACTTTTTAATTATTTACATTGTAGTAAATTAGTTGAGACTATCCCGATGGAATGTAGTCTGGGCCAAGATTTAGAATGGAAACTTCATCTAAATCAACTGAAATTATTTTTATTAGCAAATCTTGTAGTACCAAGACAAAGCTATTAAATAATTTTTATTGCAAATCTTGTAATACCAAGACAAAGCAATTAATTATATCCCTTTTTCGCATTTTTTAAGCGACAAGTGATACATGGAAAAATAACCCGCGACCTGGATTTGAACCAGGGACCTTCACTTCTACGCAGTGAAGCTCTTGTCCAACTGAGCTATCGCGGCCACGGTTTACTCCACCATGCGTCACTTATATGCTTATACATGCGTTACCGTTAACTTGCGAGAAACTTAATTTATATTTAAGCCATCTATGATTTAATTTTAGATTCTCGATCAGTTACCTACTGGGGATTTTACCAATTTTAATCAGATGTAAATTACTACTGATCGGTAATGATTTACTCTGTATTACCATATCGCCAATTCTTATTTCAAACATGGTTTGGGTTGTTTCTTAAGTCGTTATACTAGAATATTAATTTTAGGATGTTATTATTTCTTTTGGCTACACGACTTTTTAATTATTTACATTGTAGTAAATTAGTTGAGACTATCCCGATGGAATGTAGTCTGGGACAAGATTTAGAATGGAAACTTCATCTAAATCAACTGAAATTATTTTTATTAGCAAATCTTGTTAGATGAAGTTTCCATTCTAAATCTTGGCCCAGACTACATTCCATCGGGATAGTCTCAACTAATTTACTACAATGTAAATAATTAAAAAGTCGTGTAGCCAAAAGAAATAATAACATCCTAAAATTAATTGTCACTTAAAAGCTATAAAAGTCAAACTGCATAAACTAAATAGAGAAAGATATTTTCTTTTTGAAAGAAGACAGAGAAAATGAGAAGGAAAGAAACTACAGGAAAGCCATTTAAAACAAAGAGGGCAATATTAGAGAAAGACCGACGAAATTCAAAATGTACTTGGTCCTAAAGGACAGAAAACGATTTTCGTCTTATATAAACGCCCAAAATCACTGTACATCGCTTACTATTCCTTCAACTTCTCTAGAGTAAAGAAGTACTGTAGATTTTGAAGAGTAACAACCAAGTTTCCGTCTTTTTAAATCATCTTTTTTTGAAAGTAAGTAAGCCCTTGGTTTCTCTTCTAAAGTTTCAATTATTTCCCCCTTCTAGTTTTTATACGGAAGTTAGCATCATTAATGCATCTCTGTATAAAGACTCCTCTTGTTCCTCTCACGCAAATAGTTAGCATCATTAATGCATCTTTGCTAGAGAATCCCTAATCTTTATACGGAAGCTAGCATCATTAATGCATCTCTGTATAAAGATTCCTTCAAATTCCTCTTTTGCAGACTGTTAATGCATTTTTGCAAAAGATTCCTCAATCTTTTTACGGAAGCAAGCATCATTAATGCATCTTTGTAAAAAGATTCCCTTATATTCCGCTTTCACAGCCGGTTAGCATCTTTAATGCATCCCTGTGAAAGATTTCCAAATTAACCCTTCATTAAATACCTTTAATTTTTTCCAATTTTTAATAACTAATAAGATACTTCAATTTGTAGTGGCAAAGAAACGTCTGTGTAAAACCACCCGTGGAGGGAAGAATACCTTGAGGAGGAAGCTTCTAAAGGCCCTCCACGTCCCAATCTATGAGAACGATTCGGTAGAAGCTTTTATTGAGGAACAATTTAAACAACGACAACAACAACAACACTCCCACCATGGGAAACCCAAAATATTAAAAATTCAAAATATTACAATCATATTAAAAACCGCTTGGAGGACTCCAATTAGATTTAAATCCATCAGTTACATTAATAGGCCCGACCCAAATGAAATCCCAAAAGGGGACCCGAGACGGGAAGTCTATTCCTATTTTAAATATTTTGGAGATACTGGGGAACCAGTGTTTATAAGAGATTCACATCTAGCTAAAAAGAAATCAACTCGAGGAGGGCTCAAATTAATTGACCCCTTTTTATAAAAAAAAAACTCTTTCCTTTTGTATTTTTTTTATATATATTAAAATAAATTCTGATTGTTTTCGACTTTTACTCTAATAATTCTA